>PVJS01001510.1:0-96736 GCA_004027185.1 Glis glis | reverse complement strand
GGATTCAATCCCCGGTACCGCAAAAAAAAAAAAAAAAGAAAGTGGGAAATTTGTCTTATTTTTTTACTCCCCACCAGAACACAGAAGACTACCTAGTGCAAAGTGAGCACATAATATATATTTTTATCAGTATACAGATTTTAATTACTATATATTTATAGTGTAATACTTTTCTTCAGAGAACGTCAATCAAAGGCAAAAGTTACACAGCTTATCTGATGTAGAATAAAATTGATTAAGCCAAAATTCAACATCTCAAAAACTTATTTTGAGATTGTGTAAAGTGCTGAGATAATTTTTGATCCAGCTGAAAAATTAAATTTCATTCAGCATGACTGTGAAAATGAATACAGTGGATATTTTTAGGCTTGAAAGTTGGCTGTGCGTTCTATAGTAGCAATAACCAATAAAACCACAATATAAGCCACAAATAAGAGCCCTATAGGTAATTTACATTTTTCTAGCAGCCACACTAAAAGTACAAAAACTGGTCAAATTAAATTTTAATACTGCATCTTAAATAACCCAAAATGCCCAAAATATGATTTGAGCATGTAATCAGTATAAAATTATTTTTGATATATTTTACATTTTTATATTAACTCCTCAAAATGCCACGTGTAATTTGCATGTATTTTGCACATCTTGATCTGGACTAGATTTATTTAATAGACACGTGTAACTAATGGTTACTGTGTTGGACTATTCAGTTATACGGTATTTATGGAAACCCTCAGAGAACATGAGTATAAGTTCATCAGAACACTTGACTTGCCAGCTGGAATTTCACAGACAAAACAGCAGCCCAGATTATCATCATTTGGAGATAATTCTCTTAACCATGTGCTTCTACCTGTGGATGAACCGGACTGGAAAAAGAACTTGGTGGTGGATCCATGGCACTCTATGTGCTCGAACTATTGATCTCTGTGAGTCGCCACGGATGAACTTGTTTGAAGGTTTGTTTATGGGGCTGAGCATGCATCTACCCCTGGAAACCATCTGAGACTTTTGCTCCAAGAGGTTCCTGGCTGGTGGCACCACGCGGAGTCCCCTAGAGGCTGTGTCTCTGTTCCAGGGAGCTGCCAGCCATGCCAAATTAGATGCACTTGTGCTCGGCACGCTCCCATTGGTGATGAATGTATCTCAGGGCAAGTCCCAATTTGTGTTGTTTGGCATCTGGGCAGACAGGTTGTGAGCCTCTGCCTACACTGAATGGAATCGGGAGGCCCCAGCTCACTTGCATCGCTGCAGGCAGATCCAACCCTCAGCAGTGCTCTTCTCCATAGACATGTTCCAACTTTTAAATGGATGGCAAAGTTAAAACAATGACTAGATGTGGGTCGTGGTTTACATTGAGGGGAGAAAAACAACAGATATCAGTGTTCTAATTTACTTGTCTATCCACAAACACCTTATCAGTTGCCAATGGTGGAATCATTTTTGTTGTTTTTCTTTTGAAATCAGACCCACAAAAATATGCAGCTGTTATGGACATATTTGAAAATAAGTAGTAGAAGGTTTGTATATTCTATTGTGCAGACTTTGAAAACCCATTTTTTTCTTGATAGCTCTTTGGAAGGTTTAGTGGGCCACAAGCCAAGCTCAGACCTAGCTTTTTGGGAAAGTAAAAAAAAAAAAAAATGATAAAGGCCCCTTGCAGCTCTGGCCATCTACAACTTAGGTCTCTTGAGATGAACCTTTGGAACATGATGACTTCTTAATGGCTGAAGTGCCAGTGTCTCTAGAACACAACGAGGGAAAATATTTAACTGCAATTTATTACAATTATGTCAGTCAAGTGGATTCAAAGCACCCTTCTCTTGTTTGTACCCATTATGGATCATAAAAGATAAAAAATGTCCTTGTGGTCTTAGCTCCTGTCTCTCCCTCTCAGACAAATAGTCGTGGAGATGCATAAATAATTTGTTGAGATACATTTCAGCAGCAGTTTCTGTACATGGACAAGCTATTCCATTTAAACTGGCTAATATTCCATTGTTAATGGTCTGCCTTTTATATATAAAGACATTCAGGAAAAGGACTGGATCACTGCATAAATAACACAGCTCTTAGACTCGGCTCTGTCCTGTGAAGTTCCTGCCAAAAACTATTGGAGTCTTCGTGTTTGTTCAATAGGCTAAAAAAAAAAAAAAAGCTTTTGCTTGTCACCAACGGTGTCTCATTTATTTATCTAGATTCCTTTCCTTCTGTTTTGCTGCATCCTGTTCTAAAAATACAAGCATCTGAGCTTTGACAGCTCTGGTTTCTGCCCCGTCAGTATTCTGCTTATGCTACTTGTTTCCTTTAAAGAAAATTACCCACCTTCAATCTAACATCTCTAGAGACCACATTTACCATCAAAAGACAGTATTTACGTGGTCAAGTGATTAAACAGGTAAGCCAGAATAATAGCTATAGTCTTTAGAATTACACATATTTTTCCTGTGCTTTGGGGGGAAGTGTTTTGTGGCAGTAATTGAAAACAAATCCAAATATGGATGAAGAAGCATTTGAAAGAAATGTGGAGTTCCAATTCCAAATGCTCATCAACATTTTAACTTTCTAGCTTTCAATTTTGAATTGTTCTCTACAAAATCTGGGCTTGTGTTCCTGAGGGACACTCTGTGAGACAGTGTCTGACCCTGTGGTTCTGTCTTTCTTCCATGAACAATATTGGTTCAGAGATTTCTTGCTTAAAGATAAGTTTCAAAACTGGGAACTCCTAATGAGATGGCTGAACCTGCTCTTTTGTTAAAGAAAAATACCAACCTGGGTAGTTATCATTGGTGTTACTTACTGGCAATTTTGACCATTCTTCCATCTCCACTCTGGCTCATGTCCCTATTCCTTCCTCTCCCCTACTTGTGCAAAACATTTTCATGTAAGTCTTTATCATACATCCTCTAATTATTCTCACTGGCTAAGATATAACTGAGTGGGAAAGCAAATTACAAAACAAAGCAAATGGAATTTCAAGATGGTAAACAATATGGTTCCAAGGTGAAACACTTTATCCCCAAGCCAACTGGTCCTGTAATGCAGTGCTTTTTGGACCTCTAGTGAGCACTTTGGTGATAGCACTCCTGTCTGAGGCAGTTTGAAAAGGCCCATGTGACTCTGAGAGCCTCTCTGTGGAGCAAGCCCCAGGATTAAGGGGATGTGGTGGAAGGGAAGGGGTCCTCACACATGGCCAGCAGGGGCTTGGGGCTTGGTTCTGTGTAACCTTGGATAAAACATTTGCACTATCCATGCCTCCATGAAACTGGAAAAGTGATACTTTCTTTATTTCCTTGCCAGAATTATCAAAAGGATCAAATGGGCAAGTGAGTGTGGAAACATTTTACAGAGAGAAGAGAGCTATGGTAAAGAAATTGCTCAGCCGGGCGTGGTGGCGCACGCTTGTAATCCCAGTACTTTGGGAGGCAGAGACCAGAGGATCCGGGTTTGCGGCCAGCCTCAGCTCGCGCACGCATGTGCGTGCTCTCTCTCTCTCTCTCTCTCTCTCTCTCTCCCTGTCTCTCTCTCTCTCTCTCTCTCTCTCTCTCTCTCTCTCTCCTTAGTGAGGCCCTCCGCAACTTCGTGAGACCCGGTTTCAAAATAAAGTATAAAAAATAAGGCCGGGGGTGTAGCGCGGAGGTAGAACGCCCCTGGGTTCAATCCCCGGTACCGCAAAAAAAAAAAAAAAAAAAGAAATTGCTCACTGTCTTGGCATCTGTGTGGATGCATGTTTCAAAGCTGGTGGTTTACTACTCTTGCAAGGGCCACCTTTCACCTTTCTCTCTAGAAATTTCTACTGTCCTCCTGCTCAAAGGACACCTCTACAAAGACCACTAGTTGCTTTTCTTGTTGTCCATCTTGTTACCATGTAAAGGAGGCTGGGGGAAAGACCAAACTTCATTCACAGCACCATGAGGAATTCTGTGGCACACATAGTTTCTTTGCCTTGTGCTTGAGATATGGTAGGTATAATGCAAAAACTATACTGAAAATGATCAGCTGTACAGTGTGGGCACATGCTAGTATTTTGCATGAAGTTGTTCTTTGCTTCAAGCTAACTAATGATAAGGACTCAGATTAATTTGATTTTAGAAATCACAAACCTTGAAATAAAATATTCAAGACTATACTTGTTGAAAATTAAGATTTAATATTTCTGACTGTTGCCTCAAATTGTTCATGTTTAATAGGTGATAACAATTTATTTTTAAATTATAGAACAAATTGTTTGAGACAAGGATACACATTAATTAGAATCAATATTGTATTTATATATCTATCTTACATGTGGAGAGCAGTTTTTCCTATTAAATCAACTAGATCATTTAAGTTTTTTAAAAGTTGGTTACTCTATGTTTATTTTGAATATACTTAAGATCAAACACTGTGCTACATTTTAAAAACAAAATAATAAGAAAGACTCAGTCCATGCATTTTATTATTTAAGGTCTAGAAAAGAGAGAAACATCTAATAGCTAATTATTATTCAATGTTACTGGTTCCATGAGAAATTTTTGGTTTGTTTTAGGTATTAGGGATTGAACCCAAGGACATTCTATCTCTGACCTACACCCCCAACCCTTTTTACTTTTTATTTTGAAACAAGATCTTGCTAAGTTGCTGAGACTGGTCTTAAACCTGTGATCCTCCTGTTTCAGCCTCCCAAGTACTGGGATTACAGATGTGTACCACCATGCCTGGCTCATGAAAGAGTTACTAATAAATATTACAGTAGTCCTGAGGAAATGCTACTCTTTCTACTATTAATAGTAGATGAACCACTTTCAAAGAGGACATAAGTTGTTGTGTGGCTGAGAGAGAGGTGAGAGCTTTTTACAGTGAAAGAGAGAGGAAAGTTAAGACTGAAGGAACAATCTTGAAGCAATGTAATAAAAGGATGCAAAGCTGTGCTTCAGGAAGATCACTTTGTTGTACTAGGCAGACCGTATTAGTGAAGAAAAATACTGGGGAAATAAAAGAATGATTAGGTAATTATAAAAGTTTGGGTGAGTATGATGAGGTCTAATACAGGAACTTGGTAAGGCAAATCAATGAAGAGCAGAACACAAATCGAGATGCATCCAAGTTTACATACACAGGGATGGGCAACAAACTGGATTTACCTGTAGTGTGTCAGAGATGGAGGACAATACTGTGGAAGTGATGTAAAAGAGAAGTATACAATGATGCTGATAGAGGAATAATAATGCCATTGTCTGAAAGATGGGGCACAGGATGAAAAGCAAGTTTGGAACAGACACTGAGTTCTTGATGACCTTGATTCTCAGAGTGGTCCTCATGCCAGCAGCATTGAGGGCTGCCGAGAGCACCTTAGGAATGAAGATCTCAGGTCCTACCACAGACCTTGTGAATCAGAATGTGTATTTTGGAAGATCCAAGTGAATCCATGTACATTACACTGTGGTCTGCAATCACAGGCTACAAGGCAGGTGGAGTCCAAGATGTTTGTGTATTATAAGGGAATGGCTATGAAATCAACGTACAAGTAAAGACAGGAAATCTGAATACAATTGCTATGGTAATTAAAATAAGAAATCTGCAAAATTCAGGAAAAATGTGACCCTAGGCTTAAAAATTCTGGACAATAATTTCTAAGGTTCGTTTTAAGGGAATTAAACAATAGAGAATACCTGGGTTTTTCATCAACATGTAAATTTTTGGTGCAAATGGGGTTATTAGAAGTGATAAGTCTCTGCGATATTTGTAATTATCAAAGTTTTCATTTTATAATACTGTACTGAAAACATTTAATTTCTGCATTATGATTTTGGCTCAGTGAAGTAGCATTTGAATAGACTTAGAATCATGACTTTTATATTTGGAGTCAAAATTGCTGCAGGCAAGTTTTCTGTTGTCTTTTTTTGGTATTGGGTCTGTGCAGTTTTTAGTTACAGTGACAGACATTGTAAAGCAATGACGACATCATAAAAATGCTATAAGTCAACAATTGCACCTCACCTTTTTGGCAAAGTTTGATTTGTATCAAGCCCTCCCCCCATTTGATCTAATTCCATTGGCACTGCCAACTCTGGAGCTGGAGCTCTTTATTAAATGAGACCAGGCAGAGCCAATCAGGGCCGCTCAGATGCCAAGTGGTTACAATAGCTGATTCTAATGAGGAAACATAATCCGTGTTAAAGTCAGACCCAAAACAAACAAACAAATTCCTGCAGATCGGATGCCACCTGCGCTCACTGGCGACCCCGGGTTTTCAGGATGAAGTTTCTAATGGCTGGAATCAAATTAAGTGTGAGCGTTACTTTCAAGAGCCATGTAATTTCTGTCCTCTGGAAACCAATGTAAAATATGATCCGATCTCTTTAGACTCTCTCGGATTCCTGCGCTTAGCCTCCCTATGACAGTTAGTTATATTTATTATAATGACGCAATGTTCAGGACTCCACTTGCTCTTGACAATTGTGGTTTTGACCCAGGCAAAAGTCTATGGCCACAATAACCACACTAGCCTGGCCCCAAAGCCCTATCTTTTGCAAAGTCATTTAGCACTATCCCCTCTCCTCAAAACATCCACAAGATGATAACCTAGTTTTTAAGTTTGTTTGTTTGTTTTTTGTTTATTATTTATTTATTTATTTACTGGAACTAGGGATTGAACCCAGGGGTGTTCTACCTTCAAGCTGCACCCTCAGCCTTTTTTTATAAAAAAAGTTTTTTTTTTTAAATTTTGAAACAAGGTCTTGTTAGGTTACTGAGAGTCTTGCTAAGTTGCTGAGGCTGGTCTCCAACCTGTGATCCTTCTGTCTCAGTCTTCAAGTAGTGGGATTACAGACATGGGCCACCACACCTAGCTTATTTTTTAAATACATAATATTTGAAGGCGCTTTGCTATGCCCTAAGATGAACAGAAATGGTAAACATTTTCCATTTTGAAAATCCATGATGTCAGCTAGATATTGCCTTTAGTATGGGCAATCGTTTTATTACAAAAATAAACTTACCATCACTTAAGTTTTAAAAAAAGAAGATACAGATACATATATGTACATCTTAATGTATGTATATATGTTATCTAAATTTTTAAGACACATTTTCCTGAGAACTTTGCCGAACATTAAATATTTTAATACCATCAAAGTAAAAAAAATGTAAATAATTAAATGCATTGATTTATATAAGTATAAATAAATGTAAATATAAATAAACACATTTTGAGTATTCTCTTTGTGGATGTCACTGACTCAAGCAACTTTTGATGTTTCCACTTTATCATTGCTGTCAGATTACAACAAATATGCTTTGAAATATGAATTAAAATCAAATTTGCCCGAACCAAGATGTTGTTCAAGCCCTGATGCTCCTCATGTGGATGTCAGGGGATAGCAGGAAACAAAATGAGATGAGCAGTTTAAAAATCAGTGCTTATGAGGCAGCCACATGCTCCCAAGGAGAGGTGTTTTTCTCCATAGACTGATTCGTAGCATTCAGCATCTTGGGCCTGGCCTCAGGAGGATTTGTGTATGAAACAAAAGCATTTTACAAAATGGTGCAAGTCTTGGCTTGAACCAGTGAGAAGCCTTGACTTTGTATCGTGTACATGGACTTATAACAAGGTGATCTTGAAAACTTTTTTTTTAAGTTGTGAAAACCACACCCGATAGAATTTTCTCAGCATACTTTTTACTTGCCTAGTGATGTTTATATACGCAATACACCCTTTGCTTCCTACTCAATTTGAAATGCATCTCCACAAGCACAGAAATATGCAGAATGCCCAACAGGAGTAGAGTCAAAGATTTAGACTTCCTGAAGGCCACATACTAATTTTTGTGAGTTTTCTGGAAACAATATCTATCATCTTTGTTTTTGTGTTACTAGCTTACCTCCCTGAACCCTGGTGAATTGGATTTCAACATTTTTGTTTTGCAGATTTATCTCATATAAGTGTTCATAACTTTAACTGTATCTAGAAATAATAAGACATTAAAATGATTTTTAAAAAAAATTATATTTGTTAATTTCCATGTGCTCCAAAATGTTCAATATTCATATTCTCAACTCAAATCTCTCTTTCCTAATTTCAGACTCCTTTGGATAACTACTATTAACAATTGTATTCTCAAACATCTCAGATGCGTCTCTTATTTATTATTTATTTATTTATTTATCTAGTTAATTATTTGTTGCACTGGGGATTGAACCCAGGGTCATTCTACCCCCATCTATATCCCCAGCTCATTTTACTATTTTTATTTGTGTGGGGCCCAGAGGAAGTACAGGCTTGCGGTAATTACATGACCCTGGTCATCCCATGCAGCCAACAGATAAGTGCTTACTTATATAAGCATGGCTAGGCAGATCATTCTGTGCAGCCCCAGATGTGTATGTAGTCATGACTAGGTAAAATGCAACATGCATGTGCAGGTTATGCTGGCATGGACATAAGCCATTTTGCCTAGAACTCTATATAAGGAACAGGTCTGTAGAATAAAATTGTTGTTGTTCTCTTGATGGTGACTTGGGGTGTTTTCTTCTCTCTGGGGATCTCATTGCGGAAACCTTCCCTACAACCACAGCTGGCCACTGACACTTGGCATAGTCGACAGGATGAGGTGTGTGCCCCCAGCCGCTCCTCTGGAGAAGCAGCCCTGAGAGGAACAACCCAGGGTGGAGGATATATGGCCCCTGGCCTCCCTGTGGTTCCCAGTAACAACCTATCTGATGGTGTGGACCCTACTGGAAGATTGGGACAATGTGTGTTCCCAGCTGGAAGAAGTCTGGAAAGCTTTAGAAGTGTTGAAGCTGCAGCAGCTGGGCCCCTAGCACCACTGGGGCTCAGCGGGTGGAAGAGGCAGCAAGTATGAGCAGAGCCCCTGGCTTTTCACCCAACCCCAAGCCAGCAGCCACCATAGCACTCAGCCATTGTGCCAGGGACATCTGCCCAGGCCTGCTTCCAGGAAGAAGTGATGCATGGAGCCAGCTTCAGGTCCAGGAGGCCAAGCCCCAGCTCTGCACAGGGCAACTTAAAGGAACCCTGACCCCCAAGAGGATTAAAGGAGACTGCATGGATGCAGAAAGTTGGGACTGGGGCTCAGCAGGAGGTCACCCCCACGGCCGCCCTGGGATGAGCACGTCTAGCAACTGTGCTGGATGAAATAGAGCTATAGCAGTGACAGCTCCTGGACACCATTGCTGCTTATGAGGAAAAGATAGAGCGCCAACCCAATGAAGTACTTTTGGCGTTCTAGTGGCAGCTTCACCCAATCCAAAGCTGAGTATATCCTGGGAGTGGACATACTGCAGGAATTGACTGTGCAGACAACTATTAGAAAATTCCTGCTACGGGTGTGTGTGGTAAAGACCATCACTAAAGGACATCCCCCATCATGCTCCCTTATGACTCCCTCACACTATGAGGGTTGTGAATCCATGGCAGTACAAGATACCAAGGGGAGCATGAAGAAATTGTATAAACGATACTGAAGCTAGAAGAGGCAAGTGTAATCTGTCCAACTCGTAGCCCATTCAAGTCTCCTGTGTGGCCAGCACAAAAGCTCGATGATTCCTGGTGCATGACAGTGAACTACTGGGAGCTAAATAAAGTGACACCACCCTTGCATGCAGTGGTACCCAACATTTCAGAACTGATGGATCACCTGTCACATGAGCTGGTACAATTCCATTACATTGTAGAATTGGTAAGTGCCTTTTTCTCCATTGATGTTACCCCAAAAAGCCAAGAACAATGTGCTTTAAACTGGGAAGGACAGCAATGAGCCTTTTGGGTATTGCCCCTGGGATACCTGCATAGTCCCACCTTGTGTCAATATCCGGTGGTAGGTACAGGATTTAGCCTCTTGGTGGAAGCCTGAGGCTGTATGGTTATATCATTATATTGATGATATTATGCTAACCTCTGATTCTCCTGCCCACCCACCTCTCAGACCACACTGCCAGCAGGCCCACTAGAACACTGTTGCCTCTAGACCTTTCCCCTGACTCTCTGCTTGGGTGACATGACCCGTGGCTTCCTGTTGCTTAACATCAACCTAGGCTCAAATATTAAATTATTATGGAGGGTTTGTCACTCCATCCCCACCTATGCACTGCCAGACCCCATCACACCACTCTGTTCTATTTTTCCAAATAACCTCTAAAGGACCTGGCTACTTTATTTTTATCAGTCATCCCTCTTCCCCTTAATATTCACAAATGTAAGGGATGTAACTACAGGTATAATTTAAAACCACTGTTCCCCATTCTACCACAGTGGCTGCAGGCAGTGGAAAGCATTCAATAAATAACTATTTGAAGAATGAATGAATGAGTGAATGAATATTAATTATGTTCTCCCGGATTTCTTGCAAGTCCTGCACACTGCACTGGCCATTGTTTTTTTTCTTTTTTCTGTAATGACCGAAAATTAATCATCAAAGCATTTTCCTTTCCTGGAAGTACTCTGAAAGTGAAAAAGCCAGCTAGAAAATCAGTTGCTTCCACAAAGAGCCATTCCAACACAATACCCAGCTGGAAATGATGGATGGAGGGATTCGCCTTCCAACACCACACTGGAGCAGGGGAAGCACCTTGCTCTGTCAATCATGTTTTCTTGCACTGTGGATGAATGATAAATGTCTGGGCTGAGGAGTGTAATTACCAGGGCCTTCAGGGATCAACCGGGTTTGATTAGGTAGGTGCTTCCTGGTTTTGTTTTGCTCTTACACACAGCAGTAAGAAAAGGCCGTCTCTTGCTAATTATAGATCCCAGTCATTTTAGCGTGAACTTTATTGAAATCCCTGCATATTCTACAGATGGAATTCTCAAGTGCTTCCAAGTTTCAGAGTTCAGTTTAGCTCAAATAGTAGAAAATATAAGGTCCTGAGTGGCCTTAGCTAAGTGGTCACACACATTAGACATTCCTATAGATAGACAAGTAATACTGAGGTTTAAGTAAATCTTCATATATTAACACAGTGATATTAAAAGAATGAAACATGATAAGGGAAAAAATAGAGTCCATAAGTAGTTTTGTATTTAGCTTGAGTATATGTCTATGCAGATGAGCCTGTGAGACCCAGTATATCTTTTTCTATTCAAATGTAAGATGAGATCTTCAACAGTGTTTTTAAAATATTGGGTGAAAAACACTAATACCTCATACATATTCAGAAGTTGTAAGACAAAGATTATAATAATAACTGTTGTTTCCCAGTCTTTATAATAATAAGTATAGACACTACTATATATGTGTGTATATATATGTATATATGTATGTGTATATACACACACACATATATACATACACACTCACACATATACATAATACATACACAGTACATATACATACACATACATATACATACATATATATGTGTGTGTGTATTAAATATATATGTATATATTTAATAGGTTCATGACCTAGTTAAAAAGACCAGACTTTCATACAGCTCAACTTAAACTCTGTTCTGAGAGTGTTCAGTCGGCTGAAATCTACCTTTCCTAACCTGTCCCTCAGTGAACTGTAGCTTTGGGAGGACAGTTCTCACAGGCTGCGCAGATGCAGCTCAGAAAGAGAACTGGGCTCAGCTGCAGCTGAGTGCGTGTTCAACACGTGTAAACCACACTATGTTCGATAGGATGTGGGGCGTTAAATGGGCCCCATCTCTTCTCCGCTGCAGACATTCCTTGGAGAAGCATTGCGCAGTGACTAGGGAGCAGCTTGGGTTTCTGGGGGTGAATGCCATTATTGCTGCTTCCTTGACACGTGTAGAAACACAGGGCCTCAGATCAGAGCCCCGGCAGAGAGCTTTTCTGGAGTAGTTGAGTTCAAGGATGATGACATCCTCCAGATGAATCTCCCAGCATAATAGGGCCATTCCTATTTAGGGACCACAACTGGTCAAGAAGGAGGTTGTCTGTGTTTTGTCTTTCTATGGAGCACTAGTGCCTTATCCAAACGCAAAACTGCTGTTGTAACCACTGCGACAGCATCCTACGACTGGGAGCCCGGTTCTGCACTTGCTGTGGTAGCCTGCCCCCAGCCACCAGGCCAGGAGCTCACTCGAGACTTCAAAGGAGGACAGAGCACAGTGCACCTGGGAATCAAAGCTCAGAAATGACCCAGGTGCTTCCTTATTGGGTACCCTAGGGCCAAGTAGGACCCAGGCTTCCAACATCTGTTTTGTGGCCTCCATCCTCCATCCCTACCCCTCTTTTATTTTCTTGTGGAATTGGAGACCGAGGAGAGGAGAGAGCATGAGGCAAGGTGCTTCCCACTTGATCTCTCAGCCTCTCCCACTCTTCTCTACCCTCTCTTCCTTTTCAGTGGTGTAGATGTGGATGGTGTCTTCCTCAGCCTTTCCTTCTTCCCAGGAAGTATATGAAATAATTATAACCTTATCTCCTTAGCATGCTTATTCAAAAGCATGATATTTTTCAGACATATTTAAAACTGCTGTTTTTCTAGTGTACCAAAAAGAAAAAATATTTGATTTATTCTAATATTTCAAATAGCTCTGAATCAAATCCATGTTCATTTTGCCCTTTAAAGATAAAGCAATTGGGGAAAGACTTTAGTTGGTAGACTCCAGGGCAGAGTTTTTCTAAGAGACTCCCGCACAGAGGTCATATTTCAGATCAGGCCCCAGGACAGGACTTTTGCCTCCAACAGGTCTCTGAAACCTGTCTCCTCGACACAACAGTGGTTCTTTTCAAGGGCATAGCGGCACATGCGTACTTATGCTGCAATATTTTCAGTAGATAATCTTATCCCTGATTTGGCTGGGAATAATTTAACAAAATAACATGAATTTTTTTGTGTGTGGTACTGGGGATGGAATTCCTGGGCCTTCTACCTCTGGGATACACCCCCAGACCCATTTTATTTATTTGGAAACAAGGTTTTGCTAAGTTGCTGAGAGCCTCACTAAGTCGCTGAAGCTGGCTTCCAACCTGTGATCCTCCAGTCTCAGCTTCCCAAGTACTGGGATTACAAGTGTGTGCCACCATGCCTGGCATAGCATGACTATTATCAGTATCAAGTAGAGCAATCATCCCTCAGTGTCTGTAAGGGATTGGTTCCAAGACTCCTGCCTCCCACCCCCAGGGTACCAAAACCCAAGGAGGCTCAAATTCCTTCTATAAAAAGGAATAGTGTTTGCATCTGACCTGTGTACATCCTCCCATACACCTTAATCATTTCCAGGTGACTTCCAATGCCGAATACAATGTATGTGCTATGTAAGTAATTATACCATATTGTTTAGGGGGAAATGACAAAAAATAATAAAGTCTGGACACGGTCAGTACAGAAGCAATTATTTTTTGGTATTTTTGATTTGTGGTTGGTTGAATTCCGGATGTGGAACCTGTGGATATAGAGGGCCGGCTGTACCCTAATATCATGCTTTCTGAGTTGTTAGTCTGATTACAAAGACTTGGCCACAATGGAAAGCCAGAATCCTATAATGATACAAATAATAATTGGATAATTATCCACTTCTGAGCCCACTTCTATGGCTCCACTTTCCTCTCCTGGCATTGTGAAGCAGGAAGCAGAGCTCTGTGGGTGAATCGGAAGCTGGTCTGGCACTCTGCTCCTGGCTGGAGAAGAGCTCCCATGGGATCCCTGGGCTGCTCACTCCTGCCGTGCTCAGCTCCTCTGTGGCTGTGCCTCCAGAAAAGGGACTGTTTTATAACTCATGCCCTTTCCTGACCCTGGTAGTGCTGTGTCCTCAGACGCATCTACAGCCTAACCATGTTCACTTTCCCTTCCGGAGAGTTCTTTGACACATGCTTCCGTCAAACATCAAAGAGAAGCAGGACCTGCCATATCCATTACAGGAGCACGCGGTCTTGAGAGATGGAACCAAGTTCTCCTTCGATAGAAATCCAAGGCTGCTGTAAGTGACTAATGTTTTCTTCTCAAGACATGAAAACCATCTTGTTTTTTTTCTACAGGATTACATTTGTCACACATGAAAATACTATTCTTAGCCACTAGCATGATCCATTCATTATTTTATAGATCCAAAGTCCTCTAGGAAGGATGACAAAACCACATCACATAAAGTTTGCAAGTGCTGTGCTCTACATGTGGGTCTTTGCTTCATCTGACAGCTGTGGAAAAACCCACAAGCAGACCAAGCTCTGTTGTGTTCACATGTGTGGATGGAAAGGGCGCTCACTAAGGTGCTGATTAACTGGCATGCAATTTTTTTCCCCAACCAATCTGTCCCCTTTCTGCTAGAAAAATACACCTTAACTGGGGAGGAAACCAGGTCTACTTAGCAGATGTTCTTCTGGGGAACATGAGACTCCGGTTTCAGTCCTGGGTCTTCTGTTTCTTGTCACTGTAATTTGTGGCAATTCCCTGAACTTCTCCAGGTCTCAGTTGCTTCCTCTCTAGAGTCTAGTGGTTTCTATTGTGAAAATTAATAATATGTATTTTAATGTGACCATGAAATGCATACAGGAGAATTATATGATATTCTTCTGGAGAATGAGATAATTATTTTTGGTCTCTTTGGATGGCTCCAGTCATTTCAGATATATATTTACACTTATTGGTTAGGTTGCCTTTTTATTAGTAATATTCCAGCAAATAAATATAGAGAAAGAAAACTGCTATGAAGGGCTGTGACATTTGTAGCTCATTAAATTGTGGGGACAGTCTTAAACATTCATGTTACCATCATTATTAATTTTTTTATTGGCACATTGTAATTATACATCATGGTGAAGTCAGAGTGACTCATGCATACATGCACACAGCATCCGTTGTGTGTTTCCCTCCAGTCCCCATCCTACTCCCTCGCTCCCCATAGATAGTCTTTACATCAACACAAATAATTTCATGTATGAACAAAGGATTATTTGAAAAGTTTAGGGATGGGGAAAAATGAGGCTCAAAGAAGCTTCGTAAGTCACCCACATATCACAGAACTGGTGTTGTCCTGAACATAAATCCTGATCTTGCCAAAGCCCCTGCTGCCAGTCAAGTTGTGAGACTGTTACTGCAGCGTAAACCCAGACAAAAGGGGTCGCTTCAGCCAAACGAGGCAACACGGATACCGAGATACCAAAGTGTCCTGTCACAGGAGGCCTGATGGCCACGCTATTTTAATCTGGGCAAGGAGATCCTCTGGCTTCCTGGATCCTTCCCTTGGGCTCACTGAGGATAGAGGTGTTTTCTATTTGTGGGCAGCATGTTTGGTCTTCTGAGGATGTGCCTTGCTGCACGCCTCGTAGGAGGAAGCTGCTGCAATAATGTGAAAAACAGAGGAGCCTAGCGCCATTGTTCAGCTTCCTCCAGACTGGGTCTCCTTTGAGCAGCGGGGCACCAAAATACCCAGACACGAAGCAGCTCAGGGAGAGGGTAGCATTTTCTTTAAAAATTACCAAACTGTGGCATATTGGGTGCAGTCAAGCACTTCCTGAGTCCCAGCAGCACAAAACCATGATTTCTTCAACATAATTCAATGCTCACCTTTCTTCCCCTTGCATGTGTTACTAAGAGGCTATTCTTTAATCGGGAATTTGCCCCAATCAATACCTGTGATAGGGGTTTAAGCATTAAAGGTGATTGATGCATGAAATGATGGAATGACTCCCCAAAATCTTAAAAGTTATTAATACATGGGTGTTGCTCACAAGATGTCAGACTGTCCTTAGACACCCACCATCGGCCCACGGAGGGACCTCTGAGGTTCCCTACATCTTTTCCATAGTAGAAAGACGTTCGGGACAAAAGGAGGAGTGGCTTATTTTCATTGCAAGCTGTCTTTCCATGTATCCATGTGAATTTATCTGAGTCTTTAATCTTTTAGCCGGTAACAACACCATGCAAATTAGTAGCATTTTACATATTAACAAATTAACTATTCACTACTCCATGTTTTTAACTATGAACAATCTTATTGGATTTCAATGGATTTCAGATAATTAGATTTAATAGAATCCAGTGAATACTCAGTAGCTCTCTGCAGCATTGTATATGGTAGGAATTTTGTGGGCAATTACACATATTGAAGTTTTGGAGGCCAGACAATCCAACTCTGTTTTTGGTATTGGAGCAGAATTAACGAAAAAACAATTAAATGGCATGAATACATTTGCAAATAAATGATGAGTCACTGAGTTGGAAAGACGTTAGTGAAAGAAAAGAAAAACAGGTGAACAAGCAAGATGACCAGGTGGTTATGGAGGGCAGGAAGGAGAGACGTAGAGGAAGTCAAGCTGTAAGATGACAATCCGGGCTCATTCCTCGGGGGCTCCATTTCTTCTCAGTGTATCTGAAAGAAACGTAGTAAGAGTGAGTTAAAACCACTGGAGAGCCTTCCTATTTCTGTAGCAACAGCCAACTGTCCGAGTGAGCACTTCCACCTCTCTACGTTCCTTGGGGCTCTTCCACTCACCATTCTCTGCAGCTGGGTCTACAGTTTCCAAACTCCTCCATTGTGGAGGGACACCATCCAGCTGCATACCAGGGTGACCTAGGAATCCCATCCACACGGGCCGGGAGGGAGACACTAGTGTTGATGAGAAACTAGTGAGGTTATATCTGGTTTTTATTAAGCATCACAAGGAAATGACTGATTTCTACTAAAAATAAATAAACAAATAAAAGAATGCTATGTAGCTGCATCTCTCCTTCCCAGCACCAGCACGCAGTTCAGAAGCCTGGACTGTATTTTGAAGACCACTTGCTGGAGTGTGGTACGGGGCAGATGCACTTTGGTTGTCATTACCTTTCCACATCCATTGTGTTCCTTTTAACTACTTCTTCTCTCCATCAGGTACGTGTTCTGTTTTTTGAGTAGATATTTCCCAGATCTTAGTTATAGTATACCATGGTAACAAAAATCCCATAGCTTCTTTAAACCTGTATTATTTTCATTTAATATTTTTCAGTTGGATTTGCTTGTTAAAGGGCATTTCATTAATAAGAAACCACCCTAAGTAAAAATCTTAGTATGCTGCATTAATAGAAGAGGAACCTAAACATAAAGACAATGTAAGCTGTGGTGTTGAATTTTAAAGTAAGAGCAATAAACAAGAGAATAGAAGGAATAGCCAGTTTGACGAACTTTGGACAATGTCTTTTGGGGGAATTGGCTTGGTTGAAAGGACAGGCACAGAGGTGTCTTGGGAAAGAGGGCAGTGTGTAGGGAAGATTCTGGGAGCAAGCACGTAGGTGCAGAAGGTGGATCCTCTTGCGACCCTGAGTAGTATTAGGGGGCTTTGACCTCAGATACTCATATTAAACCCTTTGCCCCAGAATTTTTCTAGTGCTGACTTTGCAGCCAATATTGGAATAAAAAGCTATTTAAAAGAAAGGATATGGGAAAACCCCACAGAGTTGAAAAATCAAATCCAAGACCAAAAGTCACTACCCCCAAAACCCATTTCCAAAAAACAAAAAGTCTCGAAGTTTTATTCCTGGGAGATTTTACTTTCAAAGCTGTCAAAAAGTGTTTCACTGCTTTTCACTGAAGTAAACACAGCATTTTCTGGCTGGGTGCTACAATAATATCTGTGAAATCAAGGTTGGATTGTGCTAGTTATAGACGAATGTGTGAAGAATACGCAAGTCCTAAAGTAATTTTAGAAAGTCTGTAAACCACCTTTTATAATCATCTCCCGTACCATGCTCCAGGAAACAGTCTGTGGGCAGGGAAACAGATGTAGACCCCTGGCCTGTTTCAGAAGCCCCACTTCCTGACCCTGTGTGCCGAGCGCACTCGAGGACAACTCTTCCTCTGTCAATGAACGCTGTACCAAAGACCCGCTCCTTCTGCAATTGAGGGCACAGGATGCCAGCGCACCAGCCTGATTGAAAATGAGCTCGCTGCGGTGGTTGCCACCATCGAGAAATACCAGCATGTAGCAGAGACCGCAAGTCACCAGATTAACTACATACATGAGTTATCTAGAAAGCACTGTGTACACACTGGGAATAGAACCGTCCATCCACTGCGTCCCACTTAGAGCACACACTTGGATATCCAACCTGGGGGGATGGAGGAGAGAATTTAGCACACTTCTAACAGTCAAGGATCTCAGATAGACCACTTTTGCCTTCCTGGAAAGGTCCAAGGATTACCCCCTTCTTTAAATTTGTCACATACTAAATTAATAAGGTGGGGCTTTTATCTGAGGGAGTCTCTCCATACCCAGTAAGCACAAGATTGCACAAGCCCTGAAGAAGCCAGTAGGTAAGGGAGACAGTCCTTATGTGTGAGAACTCTGTAAGGAGGACACTGGAGACGCAGAGATGCCAACAGCTCCCAGCCCACGGACTCTGTACTCCAAGAGCGCTGGGCTGTGGTTGCCACCCACCCCTGTGGGGAGAGACACTCAGTGCAGTTCAGATCTCTTCCTTTGCGAATATATCCTGTAACAGAGGCTTGGACTAGCCAGGCTTGCTCCAGCTCTGAGCTCACAAACTTGACTCATTAGCCTGACTTCCTCCCTCACTTCCACTCTGGGCCTCTCTTAATAGGGATTTCTTTCCTGTTTCTCTATGCCTGAGCATCTTTCTTGGCAGCCACCCTGGCCCCATTACCTGGACATTAACTTCATCTTGTTGGTCATCTTTGATAGTACTAGGGGGCAATGTGTGTTTGTATGTGTGTATGTGTGTATGTGTGTGTGTGTGTGTGTGTGTGTGTGTGTGTGGTACTGGAGATTGAACCCAGGGGCATTCTACCTCTGAGCTACACACCCCACTGAGCCCTATTTTATATTTTTATTTTGAAACAGGGTCTCGCTAAGTTGCCACAGGCCTCCCTAAATTTCTGAGGGTGGCCTTGAACCTGTGATTCTCCTAGCTCAACCTCCCAAGTACTGGGATTACAGGCATGTGCCACCATGCCCAGCTACTAGAGGCCAAACTTTCCCAGCACGCTGGGACCGAGAACTCTCCACCCACCTCAGGACCCTCTGGTGAGGACAGCCTGTTCCCTGGAGCCTCTCCCTGCTGCCTCCTCCATGTCCTTGTCTGGGTATGAAGATGGAGTCAACCTGTCACAACAGTGTCTCTCAATCCTGCCCAACCTGTGGCTCCCATGTTCTTCCCTGTCGTCTACCATCTTCCCTGTCCATCATCTCACACACTGACTGGCTGGAGAGAATCCCCATCCCAGCACCCAGACAAGCTGTGGCCCATGTGAGCCCAAGAGAGCCTATCCACAGAGCATTCTTCTGACAAAATAGCCTGGGACACTTAACAATATTTCATAGACGTTAGCAATTTGTTAGATAATCTTTTTCCCCATGGTTTCAAAAGAGATGGATATTTTATTTATCTGGTGCATTATATAAACTATATGATCCCTTCTGCTTAGTCTTTCTTATTGGGAAATTACTTTGTTAAACTTTCTTAGTGTAGAAGATATGTCTCTCGTCCAGGGATTAAACTATGGAAGGTTGTGTAAGCTATGTGGCAGAGCATGGAGCGACTGCCTGGGTTCCATATACCTCTGCCCCCTTGCTTGCTGAGTGGCCTGGGGTAAGTTATTTCATGTATCTGTGTCTCAATTTCCTGATCGCTAAACTGATCTCATAGTGCTGTTATACATATTAAATTACTTGATATTTAAGATTATCTCATAGTAGTGTTTAAATAGTTGATATATAAACTTATGGTAGTGTTATAAATATTAAATCAGCTGATATTTGTAAATATGCTCCAGCAGAAATCTGGTTCAATACTTACTATAATATACATATATCCCCAATGCTGAATATTTTTGCAATATAAGAACAACTCCACAAAATATGACGAGTCCCTCTTTCTCTAGAAATGTTAATATTTTCATACATGTACTTTCAGTCTTATTTACTACATCAATTTATATGTTATATTAAAAGAAGCACGGCACCATATAGCATTATTTTCATTTATTTATTTTTTACTTTTCTCCTTAGCAATATGCCCTCAACTTATTTTCTTGGTAAGATGCATTCACTTGCAAATAACAGAAAGTATAATCTTAGTCGTAATATGGAGAACTAATTGGCTCATGTACCTGAAAGAAGGAAGGGGTTCTATTCCTGCCATTGGGCCAACATAGGTTTCAGAGCTATCCTGATTGATCCCTGTATCCAGAGTTGTGGGAAAGAAGGCCTTGTACTTACTGGCCTAGGTTAATTTGCTTGTTGACTCAATCCCTGTAGAAAGGGAGACAGGAGTGTGCTCCTGGGGTAGGTGGTTAATCCCCTGCGAGGCTGCAACACAGAGAGGGTGGGGCTGGGTCAGTTTAGGGTGAGTATCCACAGTGCCCTTCATTGCATTTTCTCCAGATTATTTTTTACCAGTGACATACTATTTAATCAAAGTGTATACTTAACCAGTTTCTGAACTCCTAGAAAGCTTTCTAGTAGAATTAATGCCACAGTGAGTATTATTGGACTCACCTCTTTCTGCTTCACCATCCATTACTTATTCCTTTTTCTTTCTCTCTCATAAGTCTGTTCTCATTTCCTACGACTGTAATTCATATATTCTAACTTTCTTCAGCCTCATACCTTCTTTTAATGGGCACTTTATCATGTATTTCAGTTTTTTTTTATGGAAACCAGACAGTAGAGTAGAAGGCATATGAAATTTCAGGGCACATAGACTTGGATTTGAGTTTGAGCTCTGCCTTTTAGTAACAGTCTGACTTTAGGAAAGTCATTTAATTCCTGTGAATATTACTTAGTATTTTAAGAATGTGGTAAAAAAGTTAGAAAAACTGGACTACATCAAAATAAAAAAATATGTTATGAAAGGACAGAAGCAACAGAGTGAAAAGGAAACCCATGAAATAGGGGAAATATTTGCAAATAATATATCTGAGAAGGAGTCAATCTAAAAAATAAGTAAACAACTCCAAGAAATCATCCCACAAATTCAAATTACTTGGTTAAAATATGAATGGACGGAAGACTTGAATAGACACTTCTAAAGAAGACATATCAGCGGTCAATAAGCCCATGAAAAGATAATCAACATTTCTAGTCATTATGAAAAAGCAAATCAAAGCCACATTGAGATACCACTACATATCTATTAGGATGTTTACTATTTAAAAAAAGAAAACAGAAAACAACACCCACTGGTGAGGATACAGAGAAATTTGAACTCTTGTGCACACTTGGTAGGAATGTAAACTGGCAAAGTTGTTATGGAAAACAGAGTGGCTACTTCTCAAGAAGTTAGAAATAGAATATTCTATATGATCCAGCCACTCTATTTCTGGATATAAAACCAAAAGAATTTAAAGCTGGGCCTTAGGGAGATATTTGTACACCCATGTTCATATCAGCTTTATCCACAATAGCTCAAAGGTAGAAGCAAATTAAGTATTCATCAGTAGATGAATGAATAAAAAAGGATACACACACACACACACACACACACACACACACACTACACATAAAATGGAATATTATTCAGCCTTAAGAAGGAAAATTTGACACATTCTACATCATGAATGAACATTGGGGGCCTTCTGCTGAGTGAAATAAGCCGGTCAAAAAAACAAATGCTATGATTGCACTCACACGAATTAACTGGAGTAATCAAATCCGTAGGGACAGAATGTAGAATGGTGGTTAGCAGAACCTGATTGAGGGATGCAATGAGGTGGTTTTAATGGGTAGCGAGTGAGTTTCAGTTTTGCAAGATTAAAAAAAAGTTTTCGAGATGTGTTTCACAATAATGTGAATATAGTTGGTCCTACTGAACTGTACACTTGAAAATGGTTAAGATGGTCCATGTTATGTTGTGCATGTGTGTATGTGTGTGTATATATGTGTGTGTGTGTGTGTGTGTGTGTGTTTACTACAACTTAAAAAGTCTATGCTACATAAAACACTTGATCATCCCCAAGGTAAAAATGTGTTATTTTTCTCCACCTTACCAAAATAAAAATGTGACATCAATTTTTTTAAAAATAGAGACAACTGTGCCAATCACACAGGGGAAAGAGTTGAACAGAATAACACAGTGCCTGTGTTCTCGGCTCAGCAAAAATGCATGATCATCGTTCTCTTTATCACTTTAACTTTTTTTCCACTGTTTTGCCTCAGAGTGCTAAGCTTAGCTTTCATTTTCCTATTTCTCACATTTTAAAAAAATCCAGTCCTTAAAAGTGTACGTTGATTTTTGTGGTTGTTGGTTTTGCTATTGTCGAGGGAGGAACAGGCCTATGGCGTGTTGGTTTCTGCATGTGGATGGCGAAACCCACAAACATTCTTAGCCTGCTAAAAATAACAGGAGTGAAATGTGGGATCTATGCTCTTAGCAGCACACATCTGCATCCCCAGCCTGAGTGGCATTAAGTGAAGCCACACGTAACCTTTGAGACGAGGCGGAGGGAAGGCAGCTGAGCAAGAATATTTCAACAAACCATAAATCTTATCTTAATTGGAAATTTAGAGTACTTGAAGCAAGAGAAAAGTGACAGAAAAAGAAGTAAAACTAATGTGATCAAGCTGAAATCAACTCTGGTCACTAGCAAAGACAGCATTTTTCAAGGAACATGCTCCTGGGTACCGTTTCCTGAAAATCAGATGGGAAGTTAGATTAGCGATTCTCTCCCCAAAATAACGTGTGTTTTTGTCATTATAATGTAACATTTACAGAAAACCGTAAATATTCTGGCCTTCTGCTAGGCATGGCTCTGTATGAAGTGGTTTTATTTGCTCTGGGACGATCCTGACGTGATCATAGGATAAGCCCAAGTCTCCAACCCATGGAAGGTTGGAGAGAGAAATCAGGACAGGAGAGGACGCGAGAGACAGACATGGCATAGGAAAGCCAATTGAGCCATAAAACTTACCTGAAACTGCAGCCGGGGGACTGAGACAGATGAGAGGAAAATGTGAGCCTATTACAATAGCACCTCATTAATAGAACAACCTCTAGGACTTGCATGTTCTGCAGCAGTGAATCTCCAGATAACTAAGGCTCGTGAAATTGCTAGATCAATTTTCTCTTTAGCAATTTTTGCACGACCTGGCCAAAAAGTGCTTTGCACACTCATCTAACATTCCAAAAAAAAAAAAAAGAGAGAGAGAGCTGATTAACCAGATTGAGGTTCTTAGCTGACAATCCAGAGGAAATGTTGTCAGCACTTATTATTATTACAGGAGCTCATAATGCATTGTCTAAGGCAGGACACTTTTTTTTTGCAGTACCGGGGATTGAACCCAGGGGCATTCTACCTCCGAGCTACACCCCCAGCCCTATTTTTTATTCTTTATTTTTGAAACAGGGTCTCACTAAGTTGCGGAGGGCCTCACTAAATACCTGATGCTGGCCACGAACCCGGATCCTCTGGTCTCAGCCTCACAAGTACTGAGATTACAAACATGCGCCACCACACACAAGGGGCACTTTTAGTACTGTGCAGAAACTCAGGTGTAAATTGGCTCTATCCTAGGAAGTTTGGGGTGTGGTACACTTTTATATCAATGTAAGTACTCTGTGTGTGGTTTTGTTTTTTAGCATCTCGTGACTTTGGCAAGCTTCACGGTCACATTGCTGGTGTTTAACAGTCTTTGTCTCACATTTCCTCTAGTTCATTGCTTCAAAGAGTGGGTATCTGAATGGGAAATCAGAAACATATATTATATAAAGAGCATGTCTCAGAGTCAGAGTGGAAGAATAGTACGAATGACACTATTACATGAATAGCACCATGCATCTTGGCTTGGGGTTAGAATCTGGGGGAAGGGATACACAGGTCTCGGTTTAAGCAGAGGTGGTATGAACAGAATTGGATATTTCTGCAATCAAAGACAAAAGCAGTTGTCATTCGAGCTACGAGTCATGTTTTGCTTCACTACGAATGACGTTGTTCTGCATGGTTTACTGCGAGGATAGGGGAAGCTGTGGCAGGTTCTGTCCTGGGCTAGCTCACTGGTCACTGATGTGGACCGGGGGTCAGTCCCTGGGCAATGTTTGCACAGCGTTGTTGCAGGGCGCTGTCTGAGCAGGAGGGTACCATGGAGGTAGCCAGGATTGCCAAGACGTGCACCACGACTGGGAGGTGCCAGACACGCTTCAGTAATGTGAACACATTGTGCACATCAACACAGGCGCGTCCACATTTCACATGTGAAGTGATGAGATTTTGAGCCCGGGTTATATGCACCCTAATTAATAATATGAATAGTGCTATCGTGAGCATTCATTCCAGGCAAGAGGGATTTGCTCAATGAATCCCCAAGTAGCTGCATCCCGGTGGAATACTTGGGTAGTTGGAAGCCCAGAGGTGGAACACTCTAGAAGCAGTGAGGCACCTCCTTTTTTGCAGTGCCTGTGCCTGTCGGGAATGTCAGGATTCAAAGAGCTTGAGTAAATCCTCTGTCTGTCATCAACATTTCAGGGACAGAGACAGAAAGAATTCAACCCCTTAAGATGTTTATCATCAATTATTTTTACTTTACTACCACTATCTGTGGGTTATTAAGATAGGCACTTAATCACTCCCCTGATCGTGTGCGAGACGAGTGTTGGCAAGAACCATCTGGCCTTGCACCTGCTCTTTAGAAGCAAGATGGGAGCAAATGAACTCCACGACTGTGCTCGTCTTCCTTCCTCGCACAGGACGGAAAGGCGTGCACTTTGTTTTTATATGAGAGATGGTCCTGTGCTTTCAATGTTTCTTTTTTTAAAATCTGACTTGTAATCCATGTCTAAGCTACCATAGATAGTCATTTTTGCCTCTCAGTAGACACGTTTAAAGAAAACAGGGTGTGGCAATATTCAATCTTTTCCAGAACCACCCAGAGTTAAAATAGTTAGGTAAATAGCATATCGTTTAACCTATTGTACAATATTTGATTCCCATTTTTTTTTGGATAAATCTATCACGGCACAATAGAATGCAGTGTGATTTTTGCACAGTAGAGGCCCAAAATTATGGCAGTTAATTGGTCATCCAAGACAAGTGACTACTTAATATATCGAATGCTTGCTTACCAGGGTCTTCATTTTTATTTTATATTTTATTTTATTTTTTGCGGTACTGGGGATTGAACCCAGGGGCATTCTACCTCTGAGCTACACCCCCAGCCCTATTTTATTATTCTTCATTTTGAAACAGGGTCTCACTAAGTTGTAGAGGGCCTCACTAAGTAGCTGAGGCTGGCCACGAACCTAGATTCATTGGTCTCAGCCTCCCAAGTACTGGGATTACAAGCATGAGCCACCATGCCTGGCTAAGGGTCTTTAGATCTAAACAGAAATTCGAGACAGAGATGACTGCAAATGGAAATGGTAAAACCCCAAGATGACTGTACACCCCATGGTCAAGGCCACTGACACAAGAAACGAGTTGCTGTTGACACCAAAGAGAGCAGCTCTCATTTGAGGTTTTGCAATGAGCAAATTCTTCCACCCCCAAGCATGAGTCACTTCTCCATGCCAGGGAGTTGCCATCTGAGTTCTGGGGTGGGAAGCATTCCCAGGGTGGAAGGATGGACCTTCCCGAGTGCTTTGAAGTGGAAGGGAGTATGCTTTATAAGCCTGGGAAAGAGGGACGTTGGGAGAGGCGGGTGTGGCCAGGAGGGAAGAAGTCCTGGGAGGGAGGGGTCAGGAGGGGAGTCAGAGCATGGCGAGGGAGGCACAGGTTGTTGATGGGAATTTTCTCTCAGGTCAGTGGCATCTCTGGGTCTTAATTCCAACCCCTGATCTCTCACTCAAATAACATTATGAATTAAACTGACTTAATTCCCCAAATCTAACATCGATGAAAGATCTATATCTCTGATTGATTTTAGAGAATAGGGTAAAAAGCCATCATCTCTAATGCAGAGCAAAGCAAATGACTAGGGATTGGTTGGAAACTAGGGAGGGAGTGGGAAGAAGGGAAAACAGGAAACTTTTCGTCAACAGGGTCTACACGCCAGATCTGCGGAAATAAGAATTTAAATGAGTGACAGTCCAGTTATTTATTCACCCACCGCAATAAACATTTATTGATCATTCTATGCCAGGAGGTGTGGACAAATTCTGTTCAGACTAAGAAGATTAAAAAATCATAATTGGTAAGGGATGAAAAGATCATAATTTGTAAGGGATGAAAAGATCATAATTGGTAAGGGATTAATACATTAAAAACTATGATATAATATGGTAAGCATAACAGGAGAAAGAACAAAATGTTTTGAAAGTAGAAGACAGAATTCCTGATTGGATCACTGGGCTAGACGAAGGCTTTATGGAGGTGGCGTCTCTGGTGGGTGTACAAGGGTGAGTAGGAGTTGGCCAGCTGTGCAAAGGAGACAACATCTGTGTGGAAAGGAAACAAGAATATCAGTAGGCACTCCCGAGGATTATTGTCAGCCTTAAGAAAGACAGTGAGCCAAGGACTTGGTAACTGGTGACGACGTCATTCGACAGGAATCCAAGGCACAGAAGTTGGTTTGCACAAAGGCAAGTACCTGAGCTGTCATGCCATGTTCAGGAAACACTGGAGCTTTGCAGAAGTAGAGGCCAAGCCAGGAGGCCAGGTGGCGCCAGGTGCACCGGTGCAGTCAAGCACTTCAGGCATGGTGCGGAGGGAAGCCACCTCCTGCGTGGGTCCTGGAGGGGATGTCATTGCGTCTGCCTGCTCCTGAGGACAGCCAGGGGTGATGCCAAGGTTGGAACAAGAAAATGAAGATTGGATGCCCCAGGGGAGAGTCTTCTAAGCCGAGGCTCTTCAGAATCTGGGGTTGGACTTATGGCAGTGATAGGGCTGGGCTGGTTTGAAAAGCAAGAGGACAGGTGACATCTGAAGGGGAGAAAATGTAAGGGTGACTGACACTTCTTCCCGGTGGGACAGGGTAGCTGACATCGATAGACAGAACATGAAGAGTTTGGCCTCTAGGTAATGGAGGAGAGTAAGAAGGTGCTTTCTTGGGGGAAGTTGACAAGCCTGTGTTGCCATGTGTCATCTGAAAGGGGACATCCTAAAGGTACTCTCAGCACGCACATTGTGGGTGACGCTGGGTCGTGTGGATGAGGGGTCCAGACCTGTTGCATCAACCTGTTCATCTCCTTCAACCACCAGACCCAGCGTCGTCACCGTGTTTGACTCGTGGTGAACTTTCTGATCTTCCCCATGTTTGAATCTTCGGACCTCACAACTATCTCCGTCATGTTGCTCAGATGGAATATTCTGTCAGCTTGCCTCTGGATCACAGTGTGTATTTACACCATCTTCACACACTGCCCTTGGACTTTCTGGGCATCCAGATAATCTGGTCCAGCCTAGTCTTTCGGATGCAAAGCTAGTGTGGGGTCAGAGGCAGGGGTGGTGGAAGAGGGTGGGACACCTGAGGACAGTCAGAGATGAACTTAGGCAGTCAAGGAAGGAGAAGGCTTTCAAAGATGGGTCAGAAGCAGCTTCATGGAATACATCATCTTGCTTAATATCTGACTTGACATTTCACATTTTGCCGTCACCTGGTTATTACTTGGGATGAGAAAAAAGTAAGACTTCTCACCTAGAAAGGCTATGTTTCAGAAACCAGCATTCCAATCTCAACTCGTCCTTTAAATAGTGGGCTACCTTGTTTCTTAATTTTAAGGCCTCCATTTCCTCATGAGGAAGATCAGAGCAATGAGATCTATCTGCTGGATTTAAAGACCTATCTGATAGAGTGTTAAAAGGGGTGATTTATGAAAACTAACACAGAGCCTGCGCACAGTAAGCATGCAATACATACTTGTTTCCTTTCTTCTTCTCAATTTTTTTCCACATCCTCCTATGACTTGAAATATTTCAGGTTCTCAGGTTTTCACCTTTCTCCTAAGTTGGTCTGAAATATTGCGTTGGAAACATCCTGTGGCGGTCACAGCATTGCTTATTTGTAAGGTCACACCTGTCATGCTCACAGTTGTATTGTGAGGGTCATAGCACCGGTCCTATCTCCTGAGGACATTAGAGCCCCTCAGATGAGAAGTCCCTGGTGGTTCATTGCATACAGATACACTGATATCCTGGTTGTCATAGCGGATTGTTGACTGGGAATCTTAGAACTTTTAACTTAGATTACAGTTATAAAACAATACAAAATACTGTGAAAATTGCCATTAAGTGGTGCTTAATATACTCTGTACATAACACTAAAATCTTTCTACAAATGATATCATTTAGTTTTTGCAACAAACTTATAAGTAATGTCACACACATTTTACAGAGGGGAAATAAGATTTTGAGAGTTTATAAAGGAGCTAGTTTAAGGTCACATAGCTTAAAAGCACCAGGGGCAAAATGGAAGACCAGGCCTCACCAGTTCCTAGACAGACCCTGGATGCCTCCCTTCTTGGCTATGCTAACACAGGATTCTGGAAGCTTCCTTACATTGAATAAAGAGCACCAAGAGCCTGAATAGACAAAAGTTGATACCCAATTTCTTTCCATTATTTCTTTCTAGTAGCCTCATTCATGGGTGAACACGGTCCTTTCGTTATGTAATGGAGGCCACGTAGGAAGTTACTCTCTGACTTCATTTCTGAGTCATTGCTTTGGATTTCCTGTTTTGAGAGGGCTCCTTGATTTTCTAAGACACTATGTTTCCTGCACTGCGTGGCTTAAGATCCCTGGGGGAAGGATATGACAGTCCCCTACTCCACAGAGTTCATGTGGAGACTCCAGGGGCAATGCTGTCGGGGAGCCCTGTCCATTATAAAATTTCCCAGAAAGGGAAAAATAATATGGTTTTGATTGCTGGGAGAATATCCTAGATCAGCGCTTTTTATGTTACCCTATGTTAATCAATAAGAACCTGATAATGATTCCTGTCTCACAGTTGTGGAGTTCTAATGGTGTGTCATGCAGTATGTCAAGAGTTTTACATGCGCTAGTTCAGATACTTCAAAAACGATTCCGTGAGATGGTAGTATAAAGTTCTCAATGTCACCAGTGGTAACACTGGGCTCCCAGTGCTTCAGAAATGGGACAAGATTGCCTGACCCTGGATGCCTGACCCAGGAACTCAGGACTTTTTTGTCATTATTTTTAATTCTTTGTTCTTTTTGGCATCTATCTGTCTGTGTGCTGTGCCTTGTTATGATGAACAGAAACAAAACTCGACAAATCGGATTTTCAGGATTGCGTTTCCAAGGTCTCATTTCTAATGTTTACCTTCATTCTACGATGATCGCCTTTTAGACCAGTCCACATACACAAGTGGTCTGAGTCCAGACTATTTCTCTCCTTTTCTTCTTGTGACCAGACATGAATGACGCAGGTACTGTTCTGTTTGAAGAACAAAAAGAGGTCAGCAACAGTCATTAATGTCTCCTGACAGGCCAGGCAGCTCACAAGCAAGTGATCATCCCAGAGTGGATGTATATCTGAAATACGTCACTCTGCATGAGAAGGAAATGGGGCAGTGGGCAGAAATCTAGATTTGATTAGTGTGTTGGTATTGACTCAGTTTCTAGATAGATTAAATGCAATTAATACCAGGATTCCTGGATAAGCATTGCCTTTGTATCAGAATTTTGGTGGTATTCAATCCAGTGCTTACTCTTCTATAGAGTGTTTGATGGAGAAGATCATATTTTATAAATTTTTCTGTACTCCGTTATTTAATACTTTTATTGGTGCATTGTAATTATACATCACCATGCGGTTTAGAGTGACAGAAACACACATGCACACGGCACTCAGTGTGTTTCCCTCCAGATCCCACCCCACTCCCTTCCCCTTCCCATACATATTCATGAGATTGAAATTGATAACCTTGTGTAATATACATAGCATACTCTGTTTTTGATATTTAATCATTAAGGATTTATTCATGTTTTTAAATTAAAAATGCAATTGACACATAATAATTGTGGGGTATGTGTGATACTTCAATCGTGTGTACACTGTATAATGACCAGATCAGGGTAATTGGTATATCCATTGCCTCAAACAGTTATCATTTCTGTGTTGGGAACCCTCAAAATCCTCTCTACTAATTGGAAATATATCATTAAATATTATCAACTATAGTTGACATTCCCTATTGTGCTGCATATCATTAGAAGTTATTCCCCCATCCATCTGTACCCGTGTACCCACTAACCACCCTTTCTCCATCTGGTTACCCCCACCCCAACCCGTGCTATCCACTATTCTACTCTCTATGTCTATGATAGAGATAGCTTCTTCATTTCCACAGTAAGTGAGAACGTGTGGCTCTTTTCTCTCTGTGCCTGTCTCATTTCACTTTCTGTAATGTCCTTCAGCTCCACCCATGTTGCCACAAATGGCAGGATTAAACTTAAACATAATTACCATATTTTAAAAACACAAAATATTAAGACTTCTTCGATCTTAGCGGTCGTGGGTGCTTCTGGCCCACTAAACATTTCAGCTTCAGTTTTTAGACCAGTGACTACAGATTCAGTGAAGGCCTAGGCAATCCATGCTTCTAGTGCATTCCCTGCTTCTGAAGCAAAGCTTCTCTGGGTAAAATCTTTAGAAGAGTGCAGCTTCCTGCAGGGTGTGGTGGTACAGCCTGTAAACCCAGTACCTGGGAGGCTGAGACAGGAAGATCGCGGTTCATGGCCAGCCTCAGCAACTTAGTGAGGCCCTCAGCAATTAGTGAGATCCAGTTTCAAAAATGAAAAAAATAAAATAGGGTTAGGGGTATAGCTCAGAGGTAGAGTGCCCCTGGATTCAACCCCCAATACCACCCCACCCCCCCAAAGAGTACAGCTTTCAAATGTTCTGGGTTTCATTCTTTTTAAGTGCACCATTAGCTACAAACCATCAGGAATATTTTTCTCTGAGTAGCTAAATGCCCTGCCATTCCCCTCCCCAGTGAGAAATTAGCAAAAAATCATTCTCTCTACATATATTATTTTTAGGAATAAGGTCATTTCAGGTTATACTTCCTGTTCAATAGTTGCTACACTAGAAAATTAGGCCTAAATAATCAACTTAGTAAAAATCAGTTTTTTGAATGTTTGCAGGTAGAAGAACTTCTGGAACCCTGCTCACACGTGGGGTGCACGTGTGTTGTTGGGGAGCGAGACTTGGTTGCACGTGGTTGACACCAAAAGAAAGCAGCATTCAATACCATAGCCAGCACCGCGAACCCAGGGCTCCAACTTCCACACCTCTTCTGCTGCATCCCAAGCTATCTCACAACTCACACTGTCGTCATATCTTGGTGTTGAAAATGATACAAACAACTTTCTCACCTTCTTGGGTCTTAAATGTGAATTACACACTACATGAATCTCCATTTTGATTGTAAGCCAGAAATGGTTGGTCTGTTTTCTGGAGGGATGGGGGGAGTTAACTGACCTAATGAGCTCCACAAGTAACAGTGAGAATCTGGCTTGGACCCTCCAAGGTCAGCACTTTCGCACTCAGAAATCAGTCCTAATTACAATTAGAGAGTGCAGCAGACACAAGAGGAAATTGGCTTCATGAAGTAAACTGGTGTTTATTAAGGACCTTTTACAGAGTAGATGTTAAGCTAGGAGGTTCCCTACTAGATTAGTTCCCAGTGAATAAGGCATAGGTTGTTATATGTATTTATATAAATATATGAATATTTATATAAACATAAAAGTATATACTTTTATAATATGTATAAACTTATACATACACACTTTTATAATATATAAATATACACACTTTTATAATATATGTATACACACACTTTTTTTTTTTGCGTGGTACCGGGGATTGAACCCAGGGGCATCCTACCTCGGAGCTATACCCCCGGCCCTATTTTTTATCCTTTATTTTGACACCGGGTCTCACTCAGTTGCAGAGGGCCTCACTAAGTAGCCGAGGCTGGCTGCGAACCCAGGTCCTCCGGTCTCAGCCTCCCAAGTACTGGGATTACAAGCACGTGCCACCACGTCCGGTTTATATACACTTTTATTGGTGCACCGTAATGTAGTTCAGAGTGATAGGGACATCCATGCAGAGTGCTTGGTGAGCTTCCTCCGGCTCCCTTCCTACTCCTTCCCCTTCCCCATATGATATTGAGATTGGCATCGGTAGTTTGACATATGTACATAACATCAGCGTAAGGAAACACTTAGGCTGCTACATTTTTAAAGAGAAAGAATGCAGACAGAGAGGTGGGGTTGTCTTAACCAAGGGCTCTGGGGTTAAAGCTGCGGAGGAGCCCCCATCGGCCTGGTCCTGGGGTCTCGCGCCACCTCTCCTCTAGCTGCTGGTGCCTCTGCTGCTTGGCCTGCATCTTCACCTCCTGCGGATACCGCTGGGGCCTCTACCGCCACGTGTCCTGGAGCCCTTGCTCCACAGTGTCTGGCTTTGGCTCTGCACTCCACAGGTTGCTTGACTCTCTCTGATGGCTGAACCCATCCACACCTGTCCATTTCCATGGTACCCACCCATTCTTCCCCACCTTGCTTGAATTCCTGTGATGCTTCATCTGACCTGCCTGTAGAGACACGCCTCGTGTGTGGTGAAATGATATTCTACTAACTTCTCTCTGTGTGTGAGGCTGACAGAGAAAGAGGGGTGAGCAAACGTCACACTCGTGAACATTTTTGTGAACTGAGAGTGACCTTGGTTGACCTCCTGGGCACCCAGTCAGCGCTGGGCTTTATGAGCTTCCCACCTGTGCCCACCCTGCATGGCACACGCCCCTGATGGCCTTCTGCCCGGGTCTCGTGGTTGCTCTCACAAGCCAGGTGGAGCAGTCTTGCCTTCAGGTCGGGCAAGGCTGAGCCTGCTGGGGATTATTCCTGGTAGTGGGTGCAGGTGAGGTCAGCAGCACCCATCCCGATGTTCCAAACAGATCCCAGACCTGGAAATCCCGCCCAGCCTTCCTTCTGCCCTTGCTGCTCATACCTCGGCCTGATAAAATAACCCAGAGCTAATCCTTTCTGATAGCCCTCATTTTTGCTCCAGTTATTGGCATTGTTTATAGAAGAATACGTCTCTGTCAAGTTGTTTCAGAAGGATCTCGCCCGTGCCTTCTGCATACCGATGCTACGGGATCATCTTGAACCGCTGCAGGCACCCCCAAGCCATTAGTGCTAACAGATGCTGCGATAATAATTCTAGAAACTCTTGTTCCAGGAGTGCTCCTTTGAATGAGCTCATTCATAATGATGAAGGCTATAAATTCTGAGGAGTGTTAGACAATCAAATTCCTGACCTGTCTGTGACTATGGGAACTAAGTGCTAGCTTTCAGGGAGGGCCCCGAAGTTCAAAGAAATCAGCCCTGCAGCTTTTGTTTTTTATTTGCATGAGGTAAAGCGGAGGCAGCCCACTGTGCTAAGTGAGGTTCAAAACGAGGTCTAAACAGTCTTTTCCATCTCTGCCTGCCTGCCTGCCTTCGCAGACACACCTGCTTGCTCAGAACGGGTCAGTACAGAAGCTGAAAAGCCACCAGGCCCCCGGAGAGGGTTGGCAGCTCCAAGAAGACCACGCACGGGGGACTTCGAAAGGGATCAGGATCCAAGTCAACTTTCCAGAAAGAGTGAGGGAGACAGGCGATGAGAGAGCAGGGGAGGCAGACACAGAGAGGAACACCTGATTGGAGCACCTCTCCAGGGCCCGGCGCTCACTTGAATTGACTGACTCGCTGAAGAGCAGAATCTTCTAGTACAAACACTAAATGTCAAGTGGCACGCCTGTACTTTCACCTGTGTGTCTCCCTCTAATCCCCGAATCAATTCCTAATTGCCTTAAATTCAGGAATGATGGGAAACTATACTCTTTCCCCATGGTTGAAAATATTCTTAAGACTTCACATGTGCCCTGGATACAGAAGAGTGGATTTTAATTATTAGGAAAAGCTACATTCTGTGTCAGCACATAATAAAGAAAAATAAGTTAATTTCCTCTAATAGTAAATAAAAATTGCCTGAACGCATCCATCAACCTTCCTTCTCGTGAAATACTGATAGTGCTAGCAAGTTACTGAAGGCCCTAAGTGGGTTTTTAGCTCTAATTTTGCAAAACTTGCTATATTTTTTGTTCCTCTCCTCTCCTCTCCTCTCCTCTCCTCTCCCTCTCCCTCTCCCTCTCCCTCTCCCTCTCCCTCTCTTTCTTTTCTTTTCTTTTCTTTTTTCTTTTGTTTTTTTTGTTTTCTTTCTCTTGTGGTACTGGATATTGAACTCAGGAGCATTCTACTTCTGAGCTACACACCCAGCTCTTTTAATTTTTTGTTTGGAAGCAGGGTCATACTAAGTTGCTGAGGGTCTCACTATGTTATTGAGGCTATTCTCAAACCTGAGATCCTCCTGTCTCAGCCTCCTAAGCACTGGGGTTGCAGATGTGAGCCACCATGCCCAGCTGAGCTATGCTTTTTTATGCTTTGTAACTTTATAAAAATATAAACAGAGCTATAAATATATTGCCAGAGACCTACATATATATATATATATATATATATGTATATGTATATATATATATGTGTGTGTGTATGTGTATGTCATATATATATATATGACACATATATGTGTGTGTGTGTCATAAATACATAGATGAAGACCATTAAGTTCATGATGCAATTATCTGTAATGTTGGTATTTCCCAAAAGTTTCCATTTTCACCTAAACAAAACCCATTCTGAATATTATGGGAAACTGTAAGTTTAAATGCAATCAAATTAAATTTTTTCACATGCTTTTATTGCTAAAAAGTTGTGTTAAAAATTCTATGATTTCATACAAGGACAGTTTACTTTGCAGGTAAATAACTTCTGAATGCACCAGCCACTTGCTGTAGGAATAGAAAAAAAAACAAAAAACAAAACAAAACAACAAAACCTAAGCACACACTGGAAATACAGTATCCCACCATCTCCTGATAAAAGGGCATGGCAAGGAAGGAGTTAACTAGGAACCAGCACAAAGCATGGTAATGTAGGAGAGCCAGGCTTCAAGGTCTAAGGAGGAAACGTCTTTGTGCCCCACCAATTGCAAAACCTGGACTCTCAATGGTCACTAGTGTTTGTGGGCTGGTACCATGGGACAGAACTTCCCCTCCTCTTTCCTGAGCATCATCTCATTTATAGCTCTATGCAATTTCCTGTTTCTATGCTTCTTTCACAGTTGAGAAACTGAGATGGAGAGAGATTCTGTAACGTTCTGGAAGCTCAGCAGTAGAGAGGTAGGTAGCCTGTGTCTGTCCCCTGACTCCTGTCTGGCCTGTGCTCATTATACCTTGAGGTTGATTTTTTTTTTTTTGAGAACATCTAATTGCTCCAAATGACTTACCCTAAGATGCATCCAGTCTTCATGATCTTCTCTATCAATTCCATTGTGTTTATCTGGGTACGTCTAGGCCATCTGGATGCCTACTACATCAATACAATTTACGCTGCTGTTTTTCTTTGCAGATTTTCCGTTCCATTTAACACAGAATTTTGAGCATTGAGGCAATTTTCAGAAAGAATACAAAGGAAAGTAATGTTATTAAAATATTTAAATAAATTGAATTCAAATCTCTAGATAACTTAAGTGTTATTAAGATATCCAGATAACTTAAACTTTATTAAAATACCTAGATAAGTGAGGCAACATATTTCTGTAGGGGACCAAAGTATTCCTATTTTACTTCACAAGTCCAGTGTTATCTGAGCACAGTGTGGAAGGTTCTGAGTCAGGGGATCTGATATTGGTCTGAGCTCTGTCCCTGACTCGCAGGGGTCACCACGGGCATGTTGCTAATCCTGATGTATCCTGTGTGAGACTCACCTCCAGTGCTGTTAGGAAGGGCAGATGCTATGATTCGAATATTTTTCCCCATAATTCATGTGCTGGAAACCTGGTCCCTAGAGCAGAAATGTTGACAAGTGGGACCTTTCGGAGGTGACTGGGTCATGGATTGATGGATTAATGGGTTATCTCAGGAGTGACTTTGTTATATAAGCCCGCACTTTCTGGCATACTTGCTCTGTCTCACCATGGATGCCCTCTTGTCCCAGCAAGAAGGTCCTCATCAGCTGCAGGGCAGAGCTCTTGCACTTCTTAGCTTCCATCCCCTTGAGCTAAATAAACCTCTATTCATTATAAAGTACCTAGTCTGTGGTAGTCAGTTATAACAACAGAAAATGGCAAAGACAGCAGATCAGATAATGCACAGGAGAGGCCTTTGAGGTCCTGCCAAACGCTATATAATATTAACTCCCATCACAGGGCTCAGGGAAGCAGTCATCTTTGCTGTGCTGTTTGACCATCCTCCTGAATCATGGCCCACTGGGTAGCACATCCCTGATGGACGCAGGACACATCTCCCAATAGCTCTGATCACCGAGAATGGCTAATGAACCAGATACTGGTGTCTGCCAACCTTGCTGTGCATACTGAATTCAGCATCTGGATTTTTGGTGCTGTGCCAATCTTAATGAAGTTGTCTTGTTGTTTTCTAAATACCTTTGGACACCTGAGGGCATAATGACTGAGCTAGGGTATATGATAATGATAAAATGTGGCATAGGCTGGATGGGCTGTAGCTTGAGTCAGGTTTGACATGAACTGCGAGATTTCCCGAAGTCTAATCTACTTCTCTTTTTCTTTTTCCTTTATTTTTTCTTGTTTAAGAAAAGATGGAGCCATGGGAGACTGCTGGCTTTTTGGCATTGACTCACAAAAATTACATGTCTAGGAGACAACATTAATTTGTATTGCATGACTCACATTGAATAAAAACAAGTTTGCATTCGAGAATCATGCATTCCCAGTTAATTAATCGCCCTTGTAAACGCTGGGGTGGATTATTGGTTAGTCACACACATTTTTTGTTCCCAGAATGAAGGCAGGTGTGACACTCTGGCTCGCTGTATAATTTTTCATGCCTGAATCAGCCTTGAATGCTTCTGCCACTTTCTACACCCTTTTCATTAAGCTCTGTCTAAATACTTAACTGTCCAACTGTGTTATTATCAAGTAAGACTATCCACAAGTATTTCAAAAGTGATTTAGTTCGCGTCTCTGCATTTCATGGCTTGAAAAGAATCTAATCCAACCCCCTTTATTTTGGAAGACATGTATGCAGGGAGGAACAGGGAGAGATGAAGGAAGTCGCCTATGGTCACATTGTCAGTGATAGAGGGATGGGAACACCCCTGAATAGGGAAGGTTGGGGCATCGTGGACCAAAAGGAAACAGATTTATAAACCTTACCTACATAAGACAGATTCAGACTTATAAGGAGAAAAGTTCCAATTTTGGGGAAAAGTCATGCTTGTAATATTTGTTGAAATATATTAATATGCCTGCAAATGGAGATTTCGCAAAATATTTTAAGTGCCTGTCCAAAATGATTCAACCATTTCTTGGAATTTTTAGAATTCATTTAAAATTACCCTTCCATTTATCCTTAAAAATAATTGGTACATTAAAATTACTCAAATTGCAGGGTGTGGTGGTGCTTCCCTGTAATCCAAGTACTAAGGAGGCTGAGGCAGGAGGATCACAGGCTTGAGGTCAGCCTTAGCAAATTAACAAGACCCTCAGCAACTTCATGAGACCCTGTTTCAAAATAAAAAATAAAAGACCTGGGGGTGTAGCTCAGAGATAGAATGATTACTAAAAAAAATTACTCAAAGTTACGTTGATGTTGCTTTGAAAAATAAAACAATTTATCATAATGCCACTCTCAGAATGGGTGATTCTTCTACTTTACAGATATTATAAAAAAAAAAACTTTAAGAAAGACAACTGAAGCAAAAAGAATAGATTATACAGTTTATCAGAAGAAAATATATCAAAGACTCGGATCACTTAATTTCTAATATATATTCAGATATTTATTCCTACAGAAAGATATATTGGTACCAGTGATTCTGAACTGCACGGAGGGTACCTTAGTGTGTGGTGTTTCCATTCTTTTCTAAAAAAAAAGAGGAATAGTCAAAATAAGTAATTAAATTAAATTGGTTTTAATTCTATTTTGCCTAAACTATGAATGCATAGCAGGTGATCCTTCCGAGATGATGGAGTCAATGGCAGGAAGTGACATTTCTCCCAAGCCAGCAGAACCCAGATGCTCTCCGTTCCAAATAGGGGAGGAGTGATTTCTTATCTCAAAAAACAATTTTAAATATTTTTGCAAGTACATGATTGATGCCGAAAATATAACTCAGTATGTCAAAGGATCATTCTGAGGCAACCCACATTATAAAATAGTTTCCCCTTATTCATGGGGGATATAGTCCAAGACCTTTGTTGGATACCTAAAATTGAGGGTAGTACCCAACCCTATATATTCTGTTTTTCTCAGGAAAAACTTTTAGTTTTTCACTTAGAGGAAGCACTTTACAGCTTCTCTTTGGCTTTCAAAATTGCCAGCATCACCACTCTTGAGCTTTGGGGGCCACAATTTTAGGGTGTTTTTTTTTTTGCGGTACTGGGATTGAACCCAGGGGCATTCTACCTCCGTGCTACACCCCTGGCCCTATTTTTTATATTTTATTTTGAAACTGGGACTCACGAAGTTGCGGAGGGCCTCACTAAGTAGAGAGAGACAGAGACAGAGACAGAGAAAGACAGGGAGAGAGAGAGAGAGAGAGAGAGAGAGCGAGCTGAGGCTGGCCGCGAACCCGGATCCTCCGGTCTCCGCCTCCCAAAGTACTGGGATTACAAGCATGCACCACCACGCCTGGCCTGGGGCCACTATTAAGTGAAATGAAGGTTATTTAGCACAAGCACTCTGAAATTGCTATAGTCAGTCTGATAGGTGAGATGGCTACTAAGTGACTAGCGGGTGGGGAGTATATACACTGTGGAAACTCTGGATGAAGAGTGATTCATGTGCCTAGCAGCACAAGATTATACCATACTATCCAGAACAGGGCATAATTTAAAACTTATGAAATGTTTATCTCTGGAAATTTTCATTTCGCCTTTTCAGACTACAGTTGGTCATGGGTAACTGAAACCACAGAGATCGAAGGGGAGGGTACCGTATTACATTTAGAAAGGGGACAGTATGGAAGTTGCCATTCAGAAGGCAGACTGCTGTGGGTATGACTATGTCCAGCCAAGAAGCTATGTTGAAGTCCTAACCCTCAATACCTGTAAATGTGACCTTATTTGTAAATAGGGTCTTTGCAGATATAATTGAGATAAGATTAGGCTGGGCCCTAACCCAATATGATTGGCATCCTCATGAGGAGAGGAGATATACAAACAGAGGGAGAAGGCCATGTGGTGACAGGCAGGAGCAGGAGTGATTCACTGGCAAACTGAGGCGTGCCAAGGGTGGCGGGTCGCCACCAGAATCCAGGAAGAGGCTAGGAAAGACCTTATCAGAGTCTCAAAGGAAGCACAGTCTAGTGATAGCTCGATTTTGAATTGTGATTTCCAGAATTTTCGGAGAACACTTTGCTGTTGCCTTAAGACACTCAGTTTGTGGTAGATTGTCACAGTCACCCCCCCAAAACATTACAGATTTTGATTGATTTTTTTTACTAGAGTAAATATGGTAGCCACCTCAGAATGCATACAAAATATGCCTACTTATGATAATAACAACCATAGTTAATAGTTTGCTTTAAATTCTTTCTCAGAAGAATTCTTGACATTATATTCAGTTTACAAAATGCTTCTATTTTTTGAGATTGTTAGCTTACTGTTCCATCTGCAGCCTCTAGATTAATTTTAAATTCTAAAAATTTGAGTTTTCAGATTTGAAATATCTATCTTTCACCATGACACTCCTAAATTGAGTCTTCTGTTTCTACTTGGTGTTTTATACATAAAACACCTACTCTTTTCTGGTTTATAGGACAGTTGCTTCTTTAGCTATTTGCTAATGTGGATGGCCTATTTTGTCAGTGAGCCAGTCTGAAGAGAAGTGTGACCAGCATCATGTGTGGTAATTGGTTCAACTGTGTTCCCCAAAGAGGTATGATGGGCTAGTAACTGACAGTATCTCAGAATGGGACCTTATTTCGATATAGTGTTTTTGCAGGCATAATCAAGATAAAAGGAGGTCTTTACAGTGGCTCCTATATGACTGATGCCCTTATAAGAAGAGAGGTCAGAGACACCCACAGGAAGAGGCCAGGGATGAATGCAGAGATTAAAGTGGCACAGCTGCCAGACATGGACACTGCCAATGGCTGGCCTCATAGGACATTCACAGAAAGGAATGGAGCATTCCCCGTTAGAATCTCACCAAGAATCTGGCCCTGCCAACACCTTGATTTTGCAATTCTAGCCTCCAGAATTGTAAGAGAATAAATATATCTCACTTGTTTTAAGCTACTGTGTATGGCCAGTACATTAACATGGTGAACACACATGAAGTATAAGTGGCTGGGCTCTAACTGCTTCATTAAAAAAAAAAGAGAGAGAGAAGTAAATTATGAAAGTCCTTGACCTTTCTGTTTCCAAAAGCATAATCCTAAACATTAATTTTCTGAAAGGTACAGAAATGCCACTTTCAAGTGGTTAGTTCATAGAAGGTTGAGCAATAATCACTGACTTATCTGCGCAGTCAAACTGTGAGGAGCGCGAGGTTTTAGAATTTTATGGGTCAGATGAGAAGCAAGGTTATTCCAGTCCTTGGTCCTGTGTGTGCATGCAGAAAAGGAACCAAAATATTCGCCCATTTTCTGCTCTTTGTCTCGGTAAGACACTGCATATTTATGAACATGGAGAGCACGATTATTTTTTTCAAAACAGTTCAATATTATTCTTAAAGGAAAATATTAAATCAAAATGACTTGTGCCATTGATCATGTTCCCACATAGCTGAACTATTTGCTGAAACCCATGTCTTGCCAGCAAAGTTCTCTCTTCCTCCCAGAGAGTGCTGTCCTCCAACATGTGGCCAACAACTCTGTTATGTTTAGATATAGAATGTCCCTTGCAGAGCACATGTATTAACCTTCAGAATTTATATAATTAAGTCATGAGGGTTGTAACCTCATCAGTAGATAAATCCATTGTAATGGATTTACTGAGTGGTAACCTAGGCAGGTGGGGTGTGACTAGAGAACATGGGTCCCTGGGGTCCCACGGTCTTAGGGTCTGTGTTTTTGTCTTTGAATCACCTTGCTTGCTTGATCTCTTCCTTTTAGCCTCCATGTTGTGAGAGCAGAATCCTTGTTCTGTCCCTCTCTCTGCTTCTCACAGCTATGTTTGAGCCCTGCAAACCCGGCCTCACATGGACTGAACCGCGAAATCTCCATAAACTGTGAATACATAAATCTTCCTTCCTCTAAGTTGTGTGGTCAGTTGTTTGGGATTATATCAGTGAGAATGTTGATCAAAACAATCTCTTTGACATACCTAAGAGCACTGATCTAAAATTCTAAAATCTGACAAGGAGAAAATATTCATTGAGGAATAAAAGTAACTCCATGTAACAGTTACAAGATGGAGGTTTAAGAATATTCTTTCTCTCTTTTTCTTTTAAATGTGTATCTTTTTAAAGAATTAGCATCACAGATAAGGGCTCTTTCTCTCTCTCTCCTCCACTTTCCCTCCTCCCTTAATTTTTTCATCCTGTGAGTCTTTTTTGGCCTGGGTTTTCCTCCATAATTGAGACATCAGAGGGATTAAGCAACCCTTGTCTTCTACCCATATTTATATAATAGACCCACAGTTGGGGAGCGTGAGGACTAGGCAAGCAAGAAAGCCAGGGGTGATGATGGAGAAGCATGTTGGAAACAAACAACCCAGTAAGTCCAGGGATGTTAGGCTGACATGACAGAGGTTTTGCCTGTTGGAACTTTGGCAGTGAGACTCATCAGGAGGAGTGAGGAGCTGTACATGGGCTCTGTGGAGTCCAGGGGTGACCCAGAGAAGTCGCCATGGCTATGCAGACTGAAGCATTTTGATGTATTTTCTGAATTGTCTTGGCTCCATGATAGTGTAAAGATTTACAAAAGAGGCCCAGAATGTGTAGGACTATAGAAGCTGAGTTCTAGACTAAGCTTGAGTGACAGGCTCTGGGGAGGTCCCGTTGAAAGGAATGCAGTGTGGGGTTAGGTGCCAGTGATGTTAGTTTAGGTAAACTCGAAACCAAGATGAGAACACAGGATTCAGACTTTCACAAAATGGAAGAGGAGAAAGAAAATCATCATTATTAAGCAACCTTTTGTGTATGGCAGACGCTAGCTAGACAACATAGACATGTAAGTTATTCACTTTTCAAACCAAGGTTGATATTATTTTATCTGCCCACGAAGGCATTCAGACTCCAAAAGTTTAAATAATTTCCTTGATATTGCATAAGGATGTGGGGTGATGAGCCTCTGGAGCGGATCTTTTTTCTGGATTATACTTCACTTTCTTCTTTTTGTTTTCTCTCACATGACATGGATAGACACCACGCTGCAGGCTTGTGTGTGACTCTTTCCTGGAGAACCTAGAACTTGGGGAATTTCCTCCCAGTAACTCCACCTCCATCTCATCTATTCAAGAAACCATATTTGCACATATGTGGATGATGAGCACCATCTTAGAAAGATAGATAACCTTGAATCTATATTAATTAAAAAAGCAACTACCCAAATTTATTGAGTTATTTACCTTAGGCTAAGCAAAGAACTCAGTGTCTTATAAACATTTTCTCTTTTCATCTTAACACCAGGCCAATAAGGTATGGAGACTATGCTTGGAAATTAGAAGCAGACAACTGTGAAGTTAAAAATCCATGTTTCTCATTTCAGAGTATCACTTTTTACCACTGTTCAATGCTGCACCTCAGAAATACAGGGTAGCAGTGGTGTCGAGCACTTCTTACATACACAATAAACATGTGCCTCATATGTGAATAAATTAGTGAAATAATTTATAAGAAAAATGGTAAGCCACTCTCAATCTTTGCTATCATAACTATCCAAGCTAATAAAACAATCGCAATGGTTCTGACAACTCATGTCAACCCACAGGTAGGTCAAAATCCTGGAGATGAGAAGTTTTCCTTGGCTGATTCCTCTTTATGGGAAATGCTGGAGCAGAAACCAGAGGAAGCAGGTAAGATAATCAGAAGATGTCACTGAGAAGTGTGTACCCTGCCTGGATGAGGCTGAAGAGCTGGTAAAGTTTTCACTATGTGTCAAAACAACAGCGCAGTGGATGTGGCCTTTGCCTGAGAGAACTCATTTGCCTGTGAGAGTAAGAACCAGGAAACACAGGTTTATGCTGTATTTTAAGTGAGTACCACGGTGACCTCCTGAGAAGTGAGGTATTAGAAGAGGAATCAAGGTGATAACTGGGCTTATGGAGAGGATGGTAAGGTTTAGCACATAAAATACAGGCAGTCCACTTAGATTGGAATGTCATATAAGTGCTATTTTAAAAATATAAATATGTCCCAAACATCACATAAAGGCACACTTAAAAAAAATAATCCCTTGTTTATCTGAAATTTCAATTTAACTGGGACTCCAGTATTTTATCTAGCAACTGTACTCATGGGTAAACTAGGTCCCAGTAATTTGACAAATAGGATTGATAGGGATTTTCACGCCTAATTCATAGTCCAAGGTCCTCGCTTTAATAATCTTTTAAAAAATAGCATGTACTCTTACAGCAAGTGTCTGATATAATTTTGTAGTAATATAGTGGGCTGTAAAACTATATTCTCAATTGAAAAGTAAGGCTTAAGATATTTAAATAATATAAAAACTTTTTTTCCAGCCCAAGGCAAAAGATCTGATTTACCAAGATGCATGAAGCATTGGGGGAGGGTGATAAACTAACGGATTTCCAATCCTTCTCTAGCCCAGAGACAGATCAAGAAAATTAAAAGGTAGTGGGAGGGCACTTTCTCCCCACCTTCTAGAACATTGTACAGATGCCTTTTAGAACAAACCTGGGCTCATGATTTTCTTTCTGAAGTTTTATATTGCCTCATGTTTCATGAAGACTTCTTTTGCAGATGACATAATTAAGTAGTTAATAATGGTTAAGTGACTTGCCCAGGATTATAGCTTGAGTCATAGGCTGAACAGGGAGCAGCCTTCACAGCTCTGAGTTTTCAGTCCCCAGCTTGGCCCAGGGGGCCCTGCTTCCTGCCTCACCCGGTGTCAGACGCATGTCCCCAACAACATAACACATTAGCATCATCCATGATTAAAGAGACACAGAAAACCTCAACCTCGAATATGATGTGTGGCACGTAAATCAATCAGAATTTAAACCTAATACTGTGCCGAAAGTGTACCCTGGTAGCCTCCACATCTCAGCTGTAGAAAGATACAAATTCACCTTCCCATGAAATAACACACCGGCACCTTCAGCCAAGAGCTAAAGAAAAAAGGAGCTGGCATTTCTGTAACTCCACTGAAAGATAAATGTTTACTTGGGAAATTGATCTTTTTAATACCCATTTGCATAGGAACTCCACTTTAAAGGGAAACTTCAAGTTAGATGAACTAATGCAAATGGATTTTTAAAGCAAACACGTGTTTTTTTATGCAGTTTTTAGTTTTCTTGAATGCATGTTTCCCTTGCTAAGTCAATTAGTTTCCCTCACTCCCGAGCTTGTGGGAGAAACACGTGATAGTAATAAGTAGCACAAATCCTAATCTTTTTAAAAATGCATATGCCCTCATTTTCTTCCCCAGGAAATTCATTGCGTGATACTGTTAATAATTACTTTTCATTAATTTAAAAGATGAATTGCTAGTGTTTTACTTTATAAGAAATCTTCAACATATAATTTAATTTGCTAAGCTTTTTTTTTCCATATTGTCTAAAGAATTCTTTGCCGGCCACGGAGGTAGATTACCTATTTTCCTAAACTGTCAATAGGATCCTTCATTCCTTCATATGGGGGAAATGGGCTATTTCAAAGGCCACCCTAGGGCTTTGCCTCCTGAGATCATTCCTTGTCCATTCATGCCAGCAAGTCTTCAGTAGTCTAGTCTTTCAAAGGTCCATGCGTGCACTAATGTTAATTTAAAAGGGAAAAATAAACTGGGCGTGGTGGCGCACGCTTGTAATCCCAGTACTTGGGAGGCTGAGACAAGGGGATTCCAGGTTCAAGGACAGCCTCAGCAACTTAGTGAGGCCCTCTGCAACTTAGTGAGAACCTTTTTGAAAATAAAATAGGGCTGAGGGTATAGCTCAAAAGTAGAATGCCCCTGGGTTCAATCCCCAGTACCACTGCCCTCCCCCCAAAATAAAATAAAAGATAAAACGGAAAAAGAAAGCAGTATAGTCTACTCTTTTCCCACATGTATGAAATGAATTTTTCTCTGCATTTCTTGCTTTTTCTGACACTTTGAGATAAATGTATAAAATCAGGAAAGGAAAATAACCACAAGGTTCTCACCAAAGTGTGAAAGAATGTGGGATCGGTGGAGAGGCCGAGGGGCTCCGGGATGGTGGGGAGGCCTTTGCCCGCACACATAAAAAGCACAGGGAAGCAGATGCTGTTCTGAGAGCCTCAGAGACAGCAGGGTGGCAGAGATCCCTGCCGCACATATGACCTTCACTTAGCTGCACAGAGTAGGCTCCGTCCACTCTTCTTCCCTTAATGGAGTCTTTAAGTTAAGACTCCAGCACAGTAGCACAGCACTCGTCCTCCCATTTACAAGCCCACCGGAAAGACAAGACAGTTACCAGTGTGCTGGGAGCAAGGGGGTGGCGGGCGCTCTGCTCACAGTCAGGGCTAGAGGGAGGCTCTGAGCTCAGCAAGGGAACCGCCCCGCTGCCTAGTGTGCCCTGTGCTCACGGGTGAATCAGGTGTGCAGGCTAGTGCCATAAACACAAGTCATCGGGCTCTCCCCCAGGAGCCTTGCTTATGCCTATCTGCACTTGTGTTTTATTTCTTTTCTTCGAGATCGTGTAGGACAGCCTGTGAGACAGTGAACTGGGTGTACTTTGACCTGAAGGTCAGAGGGAGGAAGAGGTCTGTGCTTCCTGCTCCATTTGCACTAGCTGCTGAGGTCGGGTATCTCCTCTGAGACTCTGAGGGGACCACAGGCGCTGCACTTCTGCGGAGTGACAGACACCTCACCACCCTGTTCTCTGTTCCATATTTATAGACCTCCCCCGTGGGCCCAAGCACTTTTGACCCAAGGAAGAGAGGAGACTTCCGATCCCTTAAATCTGACCTATCTTCTAATTTGTTGCCTTTTCTTTTTGCACCTTTCTATATATTTTGTTTTGTGTTGTTGTTGTTGTTGTTGCTTTGGTACTAGGGACTGAACCCAGTGGTGCTCTACTTCTGGGTAGAGCCCTTTTTATTTTTTATTTTGAAACAGGGTCTCGCTAAGTTGCTAAGGCTGGCCTGGAACCTGTGATCCTCCTGTGTCAGCCTCCCAAGTACTGGGATTGCAGGTGTGTGCCACTGTTCTCAGATTCTTTCTATTCTTTTTAAATGTCTACTGCGAGAACATTGAGACACAAATGGATAGTTGAACATTGACAGTGAACATCTCTAATGGAATGTTCTATTGTTGCTTCAAAAGAGCTGTGCCAACCAGGCGTGGTGGCGCACGCTTGTAATCCCAGTACTTTGGGAGGCGGAGACTGGAGGATCTGGGTTCGCGGCCAGCCTCAGCTTGCTCACGCGCACGCGTGCACACACGCGCACGCTCTCTCTCTCTCTCTCTCTCTCTCTCTCTCTCTCTCCCTGTCTCTCTCTCTCTCTGTGTCTCTCTCTCTCTACCTAGTGAGGCCCTCCGCAACTTTGTGAGACCCGGTCTCAAAATAAAGTATAAAAAATAGGGCCGGGGGCGTAGCGCGGAGGTAGAATGCCCCTGCGTTCAATCCCCGGTACCGCAAAAAAAAAAAAAAAAAATACAAAAGAGCTGTGCCTCAAATATAGACATATATAGTGCTTCAAATATATACATATATAGTGCCTCAAATATATATATATACATATACATTTGAGAGATTTCTCTCACTTTATTTCTATATCATAAATAATCTGACTCTTTTAAATTAGACCTCAATAAAGACATGGGTTAGTTAAAAGAAATATATTTTAACCATAGTTCTATATTTCTACCTTTAAATTTTTACCTCCAAGCTAGATACATTTTTTGGTGGGGAAAAAAACAAAAGTACAGAAAACTTACACAACCTCAGCATTAATTTCTTCTATTTTAATTGTTTCCTGTTCATTTAAGCAATAGCAAAGTAGTAGACATATTTTAAAATACAGAAAGGTATATTGAGGAAGTAAAAAAAGCCATTATCCCATTATCCAAGCGAAAACAGATTTACATATGTGTGTATACACATGTGCATACATATACATATCTGTATGAATGTACCTATGCATACATACATGTGTGTGGGTGACATGGGGATCCGTGCAAAGCTGGTTGGCATGGGAACCAAAGCTGTTTAACCTTCCCTTTTCCTTTCTGGACATACAGCTACCCTGCATGTCCCAGCACACCACAGAAGCAACGCTGGGTAGCAATTGGGGATGGAGGTGACAGAGGCCACTGCCAGTGCTGGCCCAGGTAACAGTGCCACACACTTCTCAATTCATCCTTCCCCCATGACTAGCTGAGTACTGTTTCCCAGAGCAGCCTGGGAAAGCTCCCTGTGGAAGAGGATAGAATTTCTCTCCAAATGAGTTCCTAAATGACTATAAAGTACAACCTCCTAGCAATGAAACTTTACATATTAGGAAATAGCTTTCTGTTTGGGAAAATCTTCAGGAATATTTTGTTTATTACAGCAGCTAATGTAACTTTTACTAATATAGGTCATACTTAATTACTTTTTGTCTAGATCTTTTTCATGAGAATATAACATGAGTAGTTCCCCCTATCACCCCCTTTTTTCATCCTTGTTAAAAGTAATCAGGTCTGAGTATATGGCTCCTTGGTAAAGTGCTTGTCTCATCTTCTGTTGCTATTCCCAGCAAAAAATGGAATCAGAGTTTGCACCATATTTCACTGTACCAGTACAGCATATTTAACTAAGCTCCTGCTGATTGTCTGTGTTGTTTCAACTTTTCCGTACTGTATCCATTTGTTGTAACGTATTTGTACACATCTCTGACTATTTCTATAGGAAACATCCTTAAACTTGGAATTTTTATACCAAACGGTTGAGACTTTTTGTAGCTTTTATGTATTTTTCCCTCTCTGGCTTCAGAATGGTGACACCTGTTTGTATTCTCATCGGCAGTAATGCAATGGTAATGCAAATTGACCTTTCTATTCTGTATGGAGGCTCATTGGCTGAATTTCAAGGGCCGGGGTCACCAAACCAGTATCTGATTGATGTTTTATGCAATCAATGATCTGAACAGTGTTACACATAGCAAGAAAGGACCTCGAGGTCATTTATGCCCTTTCTCTTTCCTACCTCTTCTCGCTGCTAGTCCTCAGATGAGTGATCAGATAAGCTTATTATATGGAAAAGTATCTTATTTTCTCTACTGTTTCCTAATTATTTTAAGTTAACTAATGTTTTAACCAAGTCACAGAGAAATTGAGAAGGAAACCTATATCCTGAAAGTATTATTACTCACGTTAAGTTTTAAAGTATGTTAAATGAACCAATAGAATGCCAAAAGAGACATTGTCTTCCAACAAAGATGGTAGGCTTTGCCTGTATTTTTTAATAACAACTAAAGAGCTTACTTATTAGAATTTCTTATTTCCTACTTTCCAATTGAATAATGAATACTAATAGAGAAAAATTAAAGTCGTCTTTCTTTTATTCAATGCATTAGATACCTTATTTTTCTCAATGGCACACATAAGTAAACAGAAATAACAGGCGACCAGTAAGATATCTTGTCTTTTCTTTGTCCTTCTCAAAAACGAGTTAGTGTTAGATTACATAACGGAATAAATTACATAACAAAGTACTTTCCTTTCTCATACTTGAAATAATTGAAGGCTCAGTAAATCTGTAAGGAGTACCTGTAGAATGTGTATAAACCTAAAATGCTTGCTCCTCATGTGTTGTACACTTTACACTAATATTTAGAAGTGCTTGCTAAATATTCCATGTCACATTATTATTATTTAAATAAGTCAAGGGGTTCTGTTTTTTGCAAGATACGTAGAGTATCTTTTTATCTTGATGAAGTATGCCAAATAATTCTCCATATTTTTTAATCAATTCACACATTGCACTTTTATTCAAAAAGCCTTTAGATGGTTGTAAGGACTTTGGATCAATTTTGCCCAGAGCTAAACGTCAAAGATCAACTGTTATATTAGTCTGATGTGAAGAGGGGTAGTAATTATAATCCAATGTGATTGATTTATGTGTAACTTTTCATTAGTTTATAATAGGTGTATTATCTCTTTGGATTGCATGTAACATGTCCAATATAAGCTTGAAGTCTAAAAGGAGTATGGTGAAAGATGGTAAGTTATATGCCTTTCTCAGCAGAGTCGATATCAGTTGCATTCTAAAAAATAATAAGTCTGTTCTGAACAGTGAATAATAACACAAACCATAAAACTCCAGCATTCACCCCAACAAAGGAGTCTATAAAATCATCCACTAAAGTCCAGATGGATTGCTTGTCTAAAAGTTCAGTTTTATTTAAAACATGTAAAAATGAAAATATATAAATAATACAACTAAAATATTTATCTTAAGTCAATTCCATTTCATTAACTTGCAGCATATTAAAAAATAAAATGAAGAGACCAACTAGCAATGGAGAGAAAGAGAGGGAAATAATCACAACAAAGCTTAAGCTTTGTGAATCGACTATAATTAACTTAAAGCTCCTCCTTGAGCTTCCTAGCAGCAAGAGGAAATGTAGAAACACACAGGTTTTATAGCCAGATCCCCTTTTCCAATATGGAAAAGCATATTAATCAATCAATTGGGAAAGGTAGCATTTCACCTATCAGGAAGAATTTTTCCTGCAGGTTTTTTTTTTTTTTTTTTTTTTTTTGCGGTACCGGGGATTGAACACAGGGACGTTCTACCTCCGTGCTACACCCCCGGCCCTATTTTTTATACTTTTTTTTTTAAACCGGGTCTCACGAAGTTGCGAAGGGCCTCACTAAGGAGAGAGAGAGAGAGAGAGAGAGAGATAGCTGAGGCTGGCCGCGAACCCGGATCCTCCGGTCTCCGCCTCCCAAAGTACTGGGATTACAAGTGTGCGCCACCACGCCCGGCTTCCTGCATGTTTTTTATGAGGAATACTGAATGCCATGGTGAAGGCTGTCTTCAAATGCAGTTTTTAAAAACTGCACTGGTGTTCCATCTATGGTTGTATTTTATGGCCATGTTTAATAAAATCTGGCCTCAAGCATTGTTTGGCTTTGCAAAGGCATGAGGGTGTGTTGTCTTGCCCAACTGTCAGCATCTAAAGGAATGAGTGACATCCTTGAGTACCGGTGATGACTAGCTTCGGCATGCTGTAGCCAATGATAAGAACACAGATTCTGAGACCCAGGCCACTTGCATCTGAGCCCCAGCTTTGCTCTGAGGCAGCTGTGCAACCAAGGCAGGTTACTAAATGCCTTGTATGAGGAGCAAATTGCTTAGAACATGTCTGATGAATATTACACTCAAGAAAAGGAAACCATTCTTATTTTCATTTACCAGTATTATTACTAATATCTTCTTTCAAAACCACAGATGTCTGACCTGCTCAAACATCTTATATAAAGATAAATTTATGACCTGGTAGATGGCAAATTCTCCTGTTTCCTGCCTACAGTTGGCAAGCACGAGGTGTTTTGAAGAATTGTGCTCCATGGCTTCAAAGTCACTGGGAAAAGGGTTTTAAGAGGAGAGTGAGCAACATTCTTAGTGAGCCAGGCTATTTGTTTATCAGATCGCTGGTACTCTTCCAATGGAATCCAAAAAAATAAAGAAAAGAAAAAAAAAGCCATATGAAAGTATACAGTGGCATACATTTCAAATGCAAAAATAGGATATTCAAAGTTGTGAGCCATGGTAAGGAATAAGCCCTTCTTGTGGCATGGGCCATAAGGTCATGAGGAAGGGGTCGGGGATGGAGGGCAGCCATAACGACGTCTTAGAACATAAGTGCCATTTCTTCCTTTCCTCTTCACCTGCAGGTGTCATTGGGTCAGGCTCATCACCTAGGTTGGGAAAATTCTGGGTTCAGAACAAAATTATTTTATCATTCCTTACTCATATCACTAAAATCAGCTCACAGACTTATTTTCCCAAGACATATTGAATGATCCTGGGCACAATGCTCCCTCTTTTGAATGATAGTTGAATCCTCTGTATTTGATATTTGAAGACCTCTTCCCTGCATCACGTAGTGTTGTGCTGATTGAATGAAAACTAGATCCTTGAAAGGGAATCGCACATTGTTGATAGAACAACTGGATGCAAAGAGGAGATCCCCAGTCATCCACTTAGGACTGTAACGAGCTTGGTGACATGACTCCCCGAGCCCTTCTGCAAATGAGCTCCGTCCTTTGTGACATGGTGGTGTCGGTATCTATCCTAGAGAGTTAAGCTGTCATATTCAATCATTTATTCAATATATCTTTATCAAGTCCTATTGAGGAGTAAGGTATTTGGGAGGCAGTGAGGAATCAGGACCCCAGGAGGTAAGAGTTAAGAAAAACAGTGCCCCCCATTAAGAAGAAAGGTGGTTCCATGTTGTTCATTGGAACTGAACATGAACACTTAAATGTGTGTGAGTGGAGCCAATATGTCAGGAACCAAAGATCTATGTGCAGCAACCCTACATTCATGGACTATTGCTACATATAGACCAAGGAACAAACATAGGAAACAAAGACTCATGACTTTGGGGAATTAAAGGCCATAGACGACAGATTAACTAAGTCATGAAAAACGGGGACTTTCTTCATTGGCTAATGTCTATACATAGGGGCTTCAAACATACATAAAGCCCTATGCTCAGCACCAAAATCAGCTCTTTTCTCAGGACCTCTCCCCTGCGTGGGAGCTTTAACCCTGCTTCTCTTTGGTGGATCCAGTAAACTTTGGGGTAAGTCGGTGTACAATTGATGGTGGTTGGCCCAGCCTACACTCAGGCAGTGCCAGAAGGCCCCGCTGGACTCTGGGGTCTGCCAAGGCCCCCAGGGGTGACTGGCCTCTCTGCTTCCTTGCTCCTTTAAAATAAAATTCCTACTTTCACCTTCCTGGTGTCTGAGGATTTCATTCTTTGACTCTGTAAGACAAAGACCCAGTAGGAAACTGGGTATCACTATTATGTGCCAGGTACTCATTTGCATATTTAAATAGCAATATGATAGATTAGAAATTGAAATTGAGGAAGACTTGATATCATTACCCTCATCACTACCGTCATCTTCATCACCATCAATATTTCAGCACCTAAGATTTTTTTTCTGTAACTACAATATGCTATAAGTGAGACAATCCTCACGTGGGTTGTCTTATCTTTACCCCCACAAAGCTTTTACTTCTAATTGCTAATAACACCATTTTACATATGAACTCAAGGCTCAGAGAGTAACTTGCTTATTTTTACATGGAACTAGTTTTCCCTAATTATTATTATTAAATATTGCTCCTCATATGCACAGTTTACCATAAAGGTGTTGGAGGCTCCTACTGGCGAGGGTAGAGTGCAGGACCCAGGCATGGCACACAGATCCACTCCTGTTTGATGTAATTCTGTGAGCAGATGGGAGAGACTAATGACTTTCAGTCCCAGTCGCATTACACAAGATGAAAGATGCTGACAAAGACTAGACATATGTGTTGAAGGCTTTCTCCTGCAATACCCACATCCCAACTCACTCAGCCCCAGAGTGTTGCCATGGCGCGTCTGGTCTGCAGTGTGGATTGTGTTTGTGTGCCTAGGCGGGATACTACTGTCTGGTTTTCCCAGCAATGTCACAGATCCTCAATACCAACTCCCACCAGGTTTTGGTTTTCTCTTTATAGAAACCTGGAAATCACTGCAGCCTTTGGTCCCACAGCACCATGACAATTCCAGGGCCTGCTATTTATAAAGTGTTGATGGACCATCTGGGCTTTTCAGAGTTGTGCAGGACAGATTTTCCAACTCACCTTGGATGCGATGCTTAGACGTTAGCAAGATCTATGCATGAGCCATTATAGAATGATTGGGGGGAAAATGGCTGCATTTGATTGATTTTGGTTTAGAATCAAGAAAGCTAAATTTATTTATAGGTTAGCATAACTTGAACTTAGTCTGTCATATAATCTTTCTACAAAGATCGTGGAACGCTGTGCTGCATTCAGTTTCCCTCACCTCATTTTGCCTTGTGATTCAGCCTTCTTTCTTTAACTCTGCTCAATTTCAAGTTCTGGCAATTGAATAAAATAAGGTATGGGGGACATGTTGCAAATATGTTAACTACATTTCCAATACTACAGAAAAAGATGTTTATGAAAAACATATTGTTTCATATATGCTTTCCTGAAATAGGTTGATGATGTCCTCCATGTACACACCAAGGGTTCTTTGTAACATAAGTCATACCCGAAGTCCCCTGTTCTCTCCATCATGTTGCAGAGGATATACGTAATGCATTTTCTTATAAATAAGTCTTCAGACTGTTCATGCAATGAGCCAGTAATTGAAAATGTACTGTCTCAAACAGGCACACATATAACAAATCAAAAACAAATAGGTATATTTACTCTTGTGTGTATGTGTACAGACAATATGCACATATATGAAGTAGGTCAAGTCTGCATGAATGGTCTTAAGAAATCATAAACAAGAAATAATATAAATCTCTATTTTTCTTATGCAAAGAATCTCAGATATACTACTATATAACAATTTGTTTCTTATTTTGGGGGGGTTAGAAAATTCTTTCTAATAAAAATAGACCATATTTGTCAGTTTTTTTTTTTTTTTTTGCTCTTTGGAGGAAGAACATAAATAATCTGTAAAATGTAAATAGTTTAATTAGCTTTGGATTATTTACACATATTGAACAGTCACTGGAAAAAAGATTTTAAAGACTGAAGCAATGACAAAAACATGACAATAAATATATATAAAATTAACATTAAATAATCTATATTACTTTTTTCACTTTCAAAAATCATTTTTATGCTTATACTATATAATTCTGAAAATCATTGAGATCATGTGTCATGTTATTGCAAAAACCCAACTAGTAAGAAACATATACTTAATATAACACATCACTCTGAACAATTTCCATGTCGGCAGAATGAAAGGACAATTGAAATCAATGCTACCGGATGGCAAAGATGACCACGATGACAATGGCGATGTTGGTAATACCAGCATTAATGACACACAGGCATTATCCTGAAAAAATGTGGTGCTTAGGAAATTAAGTAACTGTAAAGAAAGCTATGGCCTGCAAAAAAAATTAGTGGAAACTGTATTTTTCTTCTCTAAGTCTGCATAACATAATTTTACTTTGCCTGACAGAATGTCCAGGATTTTTTTAGGTTCTTAGACAATGAGCCACAGCTCTGATTAATGCTGGAGGAAGTTTTGATCAGCATAGTAAAGAACACATTTCCTTTGCTGCTGTGGAGTTTTGGATCCAGCTGAAAAACACTTGGATCATACACAGGTGCCTACCTCCTGGTCCTTTAATTGATTATTGTCTGTGATTTGTTTCAAACAACTATTTGTTAATTTTTCCAAAGCAGTTCCTTTAAGTATTTATGACTTTAAAAATACAATTAAAATAATCTTGAGACTCTGATCTTTACATTACATAAAAGACTTAAACTGTATTTCTAGATAGAAATAGGCTTAGGCAACAATGCAGTATCTTTTTTTTTTTCCCTAGTGAACATGGGGACACATTTTTTTAAGTTATTACCAAAGACTAGAGCTTTTTACTACTTTTACCAAAAAGTTTTTAGAAAATAAATTTTATTTATTTTTTTGGTGGGTATTTTTATTTTTTATTTTATTATTTTTTTATATTTATATATATTTTAATATGTTTTTATTGGTGCATTGTAGTCTCACATCACAATGAGTATCAGTTTGGTGTTAACATACATGCACACAGCTCTTAGTGTCCCCCCCGCCGCCCCCCCCCCACATGTAGCACTGAGAATGATGTTGGTATAATCTCATATGTACACATTGTTTATGATAGTAATTCCATAGATAAAGTTTAAATAGTGGGAAATATTCAAATAGTTTGGAGCTTTACTTTTCTTGGTTTACTTTCTACTTAACAGACTGTTTGCCTAGATTTTAATTACTTAGATAAATTGTTTGGTAAATAATGATTGAGAGAATACTAGTTACATCGGAAAGGGGAATTTAAGAGTTTAAACTCTCTGAGCTGAGCAGCGAAAGGAAAGAAGGAGAGTATAGTAAAAATCATCATCCCTGTCTGGGTAGATCAGGCTTGGATTTGAATTCTGGTTTCCTGTTCATTAGTTGGATGCTCTAAGGCAATTTAAATAACTTTTGAATTTGCTAATTTTTCAATGACAGCAAATATATTTGCTTAGTTGGCTAATTGTGAAGCTCCCGATGTTAACAGAAGTAAGTTCAAACTGTAGGGCCAGGCCAGTGAAGATAATCCACACTTCAGAAGGAGCCACAGTCCAACCCAGTCTCCCAAGAGAAAAAAAATGGGTCAAATAATTTAGTGATTTTTACAGCTTAGAAGTGAGAACTGAAAGTTAGAAAGGGAGAGAAATCAAGAACTCTTGTACTTACAGAGTAAGCTCACTCCTTGTTCTTCTTTGTGAGTCCTTTCTTATCTTCTTAGCATTTTCTTTTATATATTTCAAGAAATTTTTAGATTTCATTCTAAATTTCTTCCTTGATCCATTGGTTGTTTAGGAGTAAGTTTAATTTCCATGTATTTGCATAGTTTCTTAAGTTTCTCTTGTTATTGATCTCTAGTTTGATTGCGTTGAGGTTTGAAAATATAACAACATAATCTCAATCTTTTGAACTTTTTAGACTTATTTTGTGGTCATATACCTATATGATCTATCCTGGAGAATGTTCCATGTACTGTTGAGGAGAACATGCGTTCTTCAGCCGTTGGGTGGAATGTTCTATAGATGTCTGTTAAGTCCATTTGATCTAGGGTGCAGTTTAGTTCTGCTGTTCATTGACTTTCTTTTAGACTGTATTGTTCCATTCTTTTCTCCTTTGAAGTCCATATAAATGGTGAGCTGAAAGGGTGAGAGTCTCTTCCCCTTGAGAGTTGCTTCTTAATATTTTTTTTTCCTTTCTCTACCAAAAGTATAAGTGGGAACAGGCTGACAGAGAGATGATAGAGGGTTGGGGCTGGCTAATCTTTCCAAATCATATTTAACTGATTTGTGTTTGGTCTTTTGACATTATAGAAATGATTCTCCAGATGAGCTGGCAATGCATGATGGGTATGTTGGGTGTCCTTACAGTCATGTTACACCTTCCACCTCTTCCTGGAAGATGTAGAGGTGGGAAAAAAGTCACTTATATCAAAACAAATATGGTCCGATTATGGCCATCCACTTTAATTCACATAAGCCGCATGGACAAAAAGAGGGCTTCAAGAAAAATGTGTATGTTCAGTATGATGTGGGAGGCCCTGAGTCTGGATGGCTAGGCATGGAGGGGTTGAGGCACCGCTTGAAGACCATTGGCTTATCTTAAGAGGGCACATTTGTGTACAGGATGCCATTTAAACAATCTCTACTGGCATCTGAGGTTGTCGTCATTGCCAAGACAGATATATCCATTCTGGTCACCCTAATTGTGACCGTAAATTGTGTATGTAGTGATACTTTATAAAATGTAAAATACAGAACAAATAGAAGGCTTTTAAAATGACATCATATAATTTTTAATTGCAAGATTTAAAAATACTGTATAGAAGATTCACTTATCTTTATTAGAGAAAATACTGTTTATTCTACAAGATTCGTTTATCTTTATTAGAGTAAATAATGTTTATTCTAATATTTCCTTTAAGAGGCCTGTGAAGATGTATATGTAAGGATGTGTGTTCATGTATAAGTTTTGGTGAATGAGTATCGTTTCCTAAGAAAGTTTCTTCTTTTTCCTTTATAGTAGATTACCAAATTGAGTTATATCATGATAATGGGCTTTTACTATAAACAAACACCGGAATTTTAGTGTCTATAACAATTTACAGTTGACATACACAACAGTTTAAATATACAACTGTGTTTTTTTTTAACAAACTAATACATCTTCAGGAAAATTTTTATGAAACTTGTGAAAATGGAAAATGAGGAACACTTCATTTCACAAACAGATGCCTCCCTGGCAATTCCTCACTCTTACCATTTTTATTGTTCCATAAATGTTTACACATGCATAAGGTACAGGAAATTCTCAAAATGCTAAGAATTTGTTTAGGCTGGTCTAATTGGTTTATTGGCTTAGTTACAAGACCTTTTGGAAAACGCAAGTGGAACATCTTATTGATAACTATTTCCTTAACGTTTCTTAAGTAGAATAGAGGTGGTAGTAAGTGAGTCTGACGAATGCCTTTCTATGCTAAACGGGCATGCAGGTACAACTGTTGCTGTCTTTTAAGAAAATTGGACATGGACCATATAAAAGATTGACCTGCACTGCTTATGACTAAATACCTCCTGATAGATTTTTCTCATCTTGTCACATTAATTACCACCTAAACTGTCCTCCCTTTTTTGTTTTTTTGCTATTGTGTTTCCCTGTTTGGACAAATATTTTCTAAAACACCATGTTTATCGTATCATGCCTCATCCTAGAACCTGCATGAGCCCATTTCCTACCGTTGCAAGACCACATGACTCTGCATGTATTTTTATCTAAAGTCATAGCAATGTGAATATAATTAATACTATTGAACTGTATACTTAAATGGGGTTAAGATGGTAAAAATATGTTATGAGTAATTTTACCCACATTTATTAAGTGAGAAAAAAATAGGTATATTATCTGGATGGGCCCAGTGTAATCACAAAGGCCCTTAAAAAGGGGCAGAGAGAGAAAAAAGAGAACCAGAGAGAGGGCAGCCTCGGAAGAACTTGGCCTGATGCTCCTGTTTCAGAAGAAGAAAAAGAAGAAGAGGAGAAGGAGGAGGAGGAGGAGGAGGAGGAGAAGAGGAGGAGGAGAAGGGGGGAGGAGGAAGAGGAAGAAGAAGAAGGAGAAGAGGAGGAGGAAGAGGAGGAAGAGGGAGAAGGAGGAAGAGGAGGAGGCCATGAGCCAAAGAATGCAGTGATGTCTCAACATCAACCTCGGTAAGGCCAGGGGACAGTCTCCCCTGGAGCACTGGAGGGAGCACGGCCCTGCCAACCTCAATTTGAGCTAGTAAGACCTAGTAAAGAATCTGTTGCCTGTCTATATTTTGTGTGTGTGTGTGTGTGTGTGTGTGTGTATGTGTGTGTGTGTGTGTTTTACTAGGGTACTGGGGATTGAAACCAGGGGCATTCTATCTCTGAGCTACACCCCCAAATCTTTTTATTTTTTGTCTTTGAATTAGGGTCTCAGGTTGCTGAGAGTCTTGCTACATTGCTGAGGCTGTCCTCAAATCTGTGGTCCTCCTGTCTCAACTTCCTAAATACTGGGATTACAGGTGTGTACCACTACGTCCAGCATATATATTTAATTATGTTACTTTTTGTAGCTTTGGCTTAAGACGATGTTATAATTTTCTTTTCACTTCAGTTTAGACTCTAAGCCTCACTTTAAAATTCTTTGAATGGCTGGGCGTGGTGGCGCACGCTTGTAATCCCAGTACTTGGGAGGCTGAGACCAGAGGATCCAGGTTCGCGGCCAGCCTCAGCTACTTAGGCCCTCTGCAACTTAGTGAGACCCTGTTTCAAAATAAAGAATAAAAAATAGGGCTGGGGGTGTAGCTCAGAGGTAGAATGCCCCTGGGTTCCATCCCCAGTACTGCAAAAAAAAAATTCTTATGAATGCATGTAAAACATTACAGGTTTAGGGTCTCCCTTAATTTATGAATTTACTTGGAATCGTATACTACATAGATATCTTGTTACTGACAAAATGATGCACTAAGAGTTTGACTTGAAATGAAGTAATGGTTTCGGTTGCTATTGAGAGTGTAACGCTGAGCCTCGAAGTGGATTTGCTGAAGGTGCTTACCTAGTTACAGGTGTGGTCTTTACAGCGGATGTGTTTACTGTACTACCTCATTTTATTGATATGTAAGTGGAAAGCCCTGTTGGAAACCTGGCTAAGACATTTGATCTTTTTCCAGTTGTCAATATTTGCAGTGAGCATTAGAGCATCACATTAAAATATGGAAATGTTCTTAGTATTTTTTCTATAATACAAATGTGTGTTATATTAAAAATGTGTGTTATTGTCTAGTACAATTACATTTAAGTCGGATGATATTTTGATGTATAACATTATCACAATCACAGCAGAGGTACACATAGTTTTGGTCATATGCTACTATAGGGCGAAAGATTTAACCAAGAGCTTTCAAAAGACCTTAAAGATCCATCAGTGATTAGCTAAAATATCTACAAACTCATCTACACAAAATATCTACTAATATTTAGCTAAAATATCTACAAATGCACATACATGCACAGCATTATTTGACATTTGTAAATTGAACATTCTTGCTAAGCTCTGTTGGTGTTAATAGTTTAGTTGATATTTTTAGTTCATTTGGCCAATGTACATGTTCTTCACGTCCCTTCTGCAAGGGAGGAAAATTTTAACACAGGTATATTTAGTTGTTTACATTTATAGCTTATATAGTTTTTAAAATATGTACACTAGAGAGAATATAATACATTCCATTTTTGTCCTTGGAAATATTTATAAACAGAGAAGAGTGCATAGCTAATAAAACTGCATCCACTCTCCTATTATGGAAACTTGATAATAGCGAGGACTTTTCCATTTCGTTGATAGCTATGTCTCTGCAACTGGAAAAGGTGTACAGTATGGCAGGTGATTAGTAGGTTTTTGTTAAAGAAAAAGCAAAGAATATGATATCCTACTCTTTTGTAAATCTGGAAAGATCTGAGTAGCCTGTTCTTAGCCCTCACAGTAGACTATCCTGTGTACAGGGACCATATGAAACTTATCAAAAGAGTTTATTTCAGACTCAAATATGCCCAATTTGCATTTTCTTACCAAATGCTTATACTAACTATATGACTCTGAGTCATAAATTTTCAACTCTTCTTTTAAAGTCCCAGTTTTCTCTTTAATAAAATCAAGATAATGCATTTACTTCTTAGGACATTGAAATTATATGAGTATCAAATACAGATTGCCTAGAATAGCACTTGGCATAATGTTGGCACTTGATAAATCTTGTTATCAGCCCTTTAATTACAGAAGTGTTGCAGGGAGGTCATGATGACATCACACTGAGGTCTCTTCTCTTTGCTCCTACCTCAATATCTCCAGACAGCTCCTCTCTGCTTTGATCTGGTCTGTGACAACTCTGGAAAGTGACCCGACATCCAACTCAAGTACTAATAACAGACAGTGGGTTAAAACTTCAAGGGCAACTAGGTATTTTAAAAGGGAGTTCTTGAAGCCTTAAATGTCTCACCACCATTGAATAAAGAAATAATGACAAACTTTTAGATATAATGTCAAGACAATGAACAGGATAATTTAAACTAGGAACATGACCTTCCATGTGCTCAGTGTTAACCTGGTGATTAGAATGAATGTTCCCAAGTCCCCCCTCTGATGATGTGACCTTAACTGCTGTTAGGGAAATGGGGCTATGACCGCTCTAACTGCTTCCCAGCTGGTAGGGGGTGCTGTCAGGGTATTGCAGTTTAAGGTGCAGGGAAGAGGACCTGGAACAGGAAGAATTAAAGCAGCCATCTGCATCCCCTTTCTGTGAGGTTGGGTGAGGTGAGCAGGAAGGTGAGAGACTGGTGGGCACCAGGGAATCAGGGCCCTGACCAGCCCACAGATAATCATTCAAATTAAGGATCAAAATTGTGTAAAGGTCATAGGTTCCCCAAAACCCAATTCTGACCAATCATAAAAGAACAGACAGAAAACCTCAAGAAGGTTTAAAACCCCACTCCCCAAGGGCTTAAAGGTCACTCTCTTTCCGGGACTCCCCCCTTTGGGGGGAGCTGTTTTGTCCTCTATCTTTCCCTAACTTAAAATAAACGTTCATATTTCTATTAAAAAAAGAATGAATGTTCTCACACTTTCTGGGAATTTTTTCCCACTTGATAATAAACTTGGGGCACATAAGTATCTGCACACATAAGAAGCTGTGTTCATGAGTCAGGTTTCTTTCTGGAATCTCAGTATATCAAGGACAAAGGGAAAGCAAGATGCAGATGCAGGTCCTGATACAGTTTTGGAATGTTCTAGCTATGGCTTTGAGTGTTCCTACTAGATGGGAAAGCTGGGTAAGGTCAGAATGTGAATTTCCACTGGATATACTCTCTTCAGTAGGTAGCAGATGTTTCATGGATTAGATCAAGAATTCTCAATAGATTATAGAAAACATATATGGGAATTACATTAAAGGGATTAAAAATCATCTTTCAAAGGTGACAGCTACATTAATTCATGGATTGTCCCCATGCAAAGAATTCTGGAATCTGCAAGTTGTAAATCTCAGCTAATGATGACCACTGGCCACATAAAATATATTTTAATAATGGTAAAATTAGAATAATAAGAGCATCTACTTTGCAGAGTTATTCTGAGTATCAATTAAGCTAATTCATTTAAATAACATTGACCACAGAGTCTCCGTCCCAGTCTGTCTCAATCTTAAAAGCATTATATGACTCGATTCCAAGTTCTTTATAGGATGGGATTTATGTCAGGGACCTTAACTGACATAAATTGGTTAGAGGAGGCTTTTGCTGGTATCTTGACACCTCAGTGGATCTCCTATTCCTGGAGAATGTGACATCTCTGGAGGGCAGAGAAAAGGAAGTTATGCTCATGGTGTGAATATGATCAACAGCTCACAAAAGTCTCCAACCGTCTGTTGCCAGGAGTAATCAAATGTGTTTGGACTACCTGCATTGTCAAGGTACCTCAGAAGGCCCTGGGGATAGAAAAGATGAACGAAGACAACCGTACTTTCCTCCAGAGGGGCACATCCAGTGTTTTGAAATAATCAGCCATGAGACAATGTTGTAGGAGCTATAAAAGGGAAAGGCATATGATGCTTTTTGAGAACATCACAGGGAAGATTGACTTCTGCCCAGGAAGAAGGGGTGGGTCAGGAGATGCTTCAAAGCTTCACAAAGGATGAGTAAGTATTTTGACAAAGACTAAGAAACAAACTTACAGGGGTTTGGTATAGACCCTGACCATCTGTCTAGATCTGTGAATCTTCCCTTCAGAGACATCCCATTCCCCAGGAAGTGGACAGTCACCAAACCTACCTGCATGCAGGAAGATTCATGAAACACAGGACTTCTATAGCATGGGATACCCTGGGAGATGGTAGTAGAGACGAGGCTGGAAAGATGGCCATAGCTCATACAGTTGTAGATCTTCTTAGCACTAAGCTAAGGACTTTTGCCTCCATATTCTTAGTCATAAAGAATACTAATACATTTTGAGCAGGGTAAAAAAGTGATTGAGTTTGAATTGCATAAGGAGCACTCTCAGCAATATGTAAAGCAATAGGTAGGTAAGCCTGACAAGAGGCAGGGAGAGCTGGTGGAAATTTGGAGCATCCCTTCCAGAAGGGATGAGCTTCGAATCAAACCAGGGGTAGTTAACATGGCACAGATCACTGAATACAGTCTGGTGGATGGGAAAACAAGTGTGTCCTGCTGAAACTCAGGGTTTGGTTAAAGGAGGAAGGGGAGGAAGAATACTGGGTAGGCAAGTAGCATTCTTTGCTGTTGTCAACACGGAGCAGTCAACGACACCAAACAATTTTCCATCACCTCCTCCCACACGGCTCTGGCCTCTGCTAAGTTGACGGTCTGGCCCGATGTGACAACATTTACATTGGAGTGCTACATGACAGTAATTCCAATGTTTTAAAACTTGGGGTTTGAAAGTTTGCCTTGGCAGGGTTCCCTCGTTTTGGGGTTTGGTCTGTTTGGCTAGAAAGTGACATATTCAGACAAGCTTAAATACCAGCCCTAGCAAGTACAAGCTTGGGCTTTGCGCGTTCTGTAGCTCAACACACCAGTGATTCTAGGTAGACAGGCCTGGATTACATGTGACGTGCTGCAGGACATGGAAGTTTGGTCATGAATACCGCCTCTCTGGCCGCCTCCCTGGCAGAGGGGTAGGAAGAAAACTGCATCTGGAGTCTGGAAATTTCACCCAAGCCTGACTATGTCACTTGCTCATTTTATCCCCTTGGAGAAAATACATCAAATTCAGTTTTGGGATAAACTGCAAAATAGTTCCATTTTAAATATACTCTCTATCAACAACTTCCTATGCATTTTTGTCTCATTTCTATCTTATTAGCTAGAAAACTTTCACAGGCCAGCCATGTTTCTGATTTGTGCCTATATTTGCTTATCTTGTCTTGAGTAAGACGACTTGCTGGTCGTTTAAAATGTACTTCTGGATATTTATAAGTGTACAACATTACTGGCTTAAATAAAACTATTACTGGCATTTGATAATGCAATGAATCTATATTTTTCCTGGAAACAAGCACATAGATATTATAAAGGAAACGATTATAAAGGCTTCATTAAAAGAAGATCCGGTAATTGAATAGAATGTAGAACTGAGACAAGTGGATAGAGCTTAGTGGACTGGACGTATATAGCGACTTTCAGCAGACAGTAATCTGTTATAAAAGAAATAGCTCAGTTATCACCTTGACAAGTCTGGTCCAGGGATGTCTACATCTAATATATGGACTATCTGATAGCAGCGCAGCTGCCGTCTCTGAGCTTGTATAACTCTTTCCTAAGATAGAAGAGGGATTGTTTGTTTCACTGGGTTGTAAGGAGTAAATAAAAAATGTATATAAAAGATCACTGGATGTTTAAAGTCAAATACAAATGTTTTATTATTATTATTATTCTCATCACAGGAGGCAAAGATTTTCCATTAGTGAGAAGAGTTCTAAAAGGGCTACAGGAAACTGTTCCATAAGACACAGTTTTTCCCTACACATATAGAAATTGGAATTTTGACTCTTAGATGATACAAATGGCTAACCTTGCTTCAATTGCCCAAGGAAAGACATCTATCTCACTCAGGGAACTGGGTAATGGCACTATAAAACATACTTGCAGACGGGTCTAGTGAGAAATATGAAACTTAAAATGGACATGGAAAATTACCTATTGCAGCATAAGATAGTTGCTTTAAAAATTGGCATGGAGGATATTGACCCAACCAACAATAGCAAGAAAAATACATGAAAGCTATATATATATATATAGCTTTATATATATATATATATATATATATATATATATATATATATGCACACACACACTTTTTTCCTTTTGTGGAGTAGGGGAAAAAAGACTGACATATGAAATAGCTCTGAATTACAAATGTGCTGTTGTCCACAGAATAGTGATTAAATGAGGACGATTTAGTTGTGCTTTTAATGTTAGAAGGGATGGTATTAATTTGATAGACAATATGATGTCCACCTAAAAACTGAAATCGCTTGACCACTATTCACCTTGGAAGAGATACAAAGATTTCCTTTCCCCCCAAATTTCTTTATGTAATAGGTAATAATAGGTGCACAGTTCAAGTATAAACATTGGATTTTTTTCTCCAGCAATAACAAGATTTTTCAAAGATGAAGCAATACCAGATATGCTAATTTCTATAGAAATGTTATTTCATTTTATTTCCCAAAAGAAATGCTTAAAGCTGGGGCTATTTTAACCATTAGTTATGTAAGGTTAACTGAGTCTCAGTTAAACAATTATTGTTAGATCACACAGCCAGTGCATGGCCCAACCAGAACTGAGCACAGACCTGTATGATATCAAGCTTCCTGTTCTTAGAATATTTACGACACTGAAGCTTTCTCAGGGACTGTTGTCACCTTAGAAGGAATTTCAAGCTGTCTGAGGTTAGGGCCCATTTTGGGGTTCATTTTAAAAAATTTTCAGCCCATGGAGGACTCCTATGTTTATAAAATAATAAAATGCTACAGACAGCGATGTCAAATTACTAGAAAAAGTGTTTCATGCTTATTCTCACTTTCTCCATTTATTGCAATTCTTTTTGTTCCAGCTCTATTGAGGTATAATTGACAAATCGAAATTGCATATATTAAAGGCAAACAGCTTGATATTTTGATATATGTTTACATTATTAAATGGTTACCCCAGACAAGGTAAGTAAATATACCCATTACCTCACAGTTCTTTTTTTTTTTTTGGTGTCAATAATAACACTCAAGATCCACTCTCTTGGTAAATTTCAAATATTCAATACATTTGTATCGGTCATAATCAGCATGCTGTATATTAAATCTACAGAACTCTTCATCTCATAACTGCAAGTTTGTACCTTTGCCCAACACCTCTCCATTTCTCCCATGTCCAGTTCCCTGGTAGCCACCACTCCACTGTATATTTCAAAGTGTACAAAGTTTATAGATTATACTATTAAGTGAGATCATTCTATATTTTTCTGTGTCTGGCTTATTTCACCTCTTAGTATTATGAACTCCAGCATCATTCAAATTGTCACAATGGCAGAATTGTCTTGTGTGTGTGTGTGTGTGTGTGTGTGTGTGTGTGTGTGTGTATGTGGTTCTGGGGATTGAACCCAGGGGCATTCTACCTCTGAGCTACACTCCCAACTCTATTTTATTCTTATTTTGAAACAGGGTCTCATTAGGTTGATGAGCATCTTATCACTTGCTGAGGCTGTCCTCAAACCTGTGATCCTTCTGTCTCAGCTTCCCAAGTACTGGAATTACAAGTGTGCGCTACCACGCCCCGCTCAAGAAATATCTTCTTTTTAAAGCTACATAATATTCTGAGTGTGTGTGTGTGTGTGTGTGTGTGTGTGTGTGTGTGTGTACACCACATTTCCTTTATCCATACCTCTGTTTATGGACACTTAGGTTCTTTCCATTTCTTGACTTGTGTGAACAATGCTACAAGGAACCTAGAAGTGCAGATGTCTTTGATATAGTGCTTTTATTGTCATTGATTATATACCCGGAAGTGGAATTGCTGAATTATTTAGTAGTCCTACTATTAACCTTTTCAAGGAGCACCATACTGCTTTTCATCATGACCGAACCAATTTATATTACCACCAACAATGTATATGAGTTCTCTTTTCTCTCGGTCCTTGTCAAAATTGTTATCTTTTGATTTTTTGCTAATAGTCATCCTCAAAGGGTTCAGGTGATATCTCATTGTAGATTTGAATTGCACTATTTCCAGAACGAATAGTGATATTGGGAATTTTTTATATAACTGTTGGCTATTTGTATTTTTTTTAAATGTCTGTTCAGGTCCTTTGTAGCCCTCAAGGCCACCGCTCTGTGACCCACCTCCTCCACTCACACCCTACCTGCTTGCAGTTACCACTCAGTAGATTTATCCAGTGATGAGGTTAGAACTTGAGCCCATGATTTCACCTCCGAACATTTCTCCATGCGCTTTTCTGAGGGACAGTTCATATCTAAACCGTACAGTTGCTTTTTCGCTTTCATGACCGTTAATCATGCAGAAACTTTCCAGTTTGAGGTAATTTTACTCGCTCATTTCTGCTTTTGTTGCCTGTGCTTTGATGTTACAGCCAAAGAAATCAGCAGGAAGGCAATGTCGTGGAGCCTTTCCATGTGTTTTCTTCTGGGGTTTTCTAGTATCAGATCTTACATTTAAGACTTTAATCCATTTTGAGTTGATTTTTTATATGATGCAAGATGAGTCCAATTTCACTTTTTACTTTTGTCAATTTTAATGCTTTTATTGGTGCGTTATAGTCTTACATCATAATGTAGTTCATGGTGATAGTGACATACATGCACACAGCACTTGGTGGGCTTTCCCCCGGCTCCTTCCCCATTTTCCCCCTTTCTCATACAGGAGGTATTCTCACATATGTACATATGTCAATGGAAGTGATTCCTTCATTGAATCCTCCCTCTCCATCACCCCCTTCCCCTAGACCACCTCCCTCCCTCCACTGGGGTGTCTCCTTCATTATCTGAAGTCCTGCTGGTATCCTGATCACTCCCTAGCTTCTGCATATGAGAAAAAACATCTGACCGTTCACTTTCTGTGACTGGCTAATCTCACTTAACATAATGTTCTCCAGGTTTATCCATTTTCCTGCAAATGACATAATTTTGTTCTTTAGTGCTGAGTAGAATTTCATTGTGTGTATATCTCATAGTTTTTAATCCATTCATCTGCTGATGGACACCTAGGTTGGTTCTAAAATTTGGCTATTATTAATTGTGCTGCTATAAACATAGGTATGCATATATTACTATGATATTCTGATTTCAGTCCATTTGGAAAGATACTCAAGAGTGGTATAGCTGGATCATATGGTGGATCCATTCTCAATTTTCTGAGGTATCTCCACACTGATCTTCATAGAGGCTATACTAATTTGCAATCCCACCAACAGTGTAGAAGAGTTCCTATTTCCCACATTGTTATTGAAGAAACTATTCTTTCTCCATTGTGTATTCTAGGCATCTCAGTGGGAAAAAAATCACTTGATGATATATGCATGGGTTTATTACTGGGTTTTCAATTCTGTTCCACTGTTCTATATTTCTGTTTTTAAGAAAATATCCCACTGTTTTCATTATTAGAGCTTTGTGATATTATTTGAAATAAAAAAGTATGATATGTCTGTTTTGTTTTTCTTCAAGATTGCTTTGCTATTCAGGGTCATTTGCCATTCTATATACAATTTAGGTTGTTTTTCTATTTCTGAGAAAGCTGCCATTGGAATTTTGATTCAGAGTGCACTGAATCTGTAAATCACATTGGATAATATTGACACTATGGATTCTTCTGAATTATATAGAAAGGGGATATTTTTCCAATTATTTTTGTGTCCTTCAATTTCTTTCATTAATGTTTTATAAATTTTAGTGTGGAGACCTTTCACCTCCTTGATGAATCTTTTCCAGTTTTATTTATTTTATTTAATATATGTATGTTGGTTTTCATCATTTTTCATCATTTTATTGCACAGAATACAACTAGTTTTTGAATGATGGTTTATCCATTACTGGCTATTATTATTTGCTATTGAATTGTATGAGAATCCTGCATTATTACTGAATCTACTTACTAATTTTAACAGTCTTTGGTAGAATCTTTAGGATGTATGTGTGTATACAGCCAACCAAATATACATATATATGCTTATGTATATATTCATATTATCTGCAATCATCAACATTTTAGTACTTCATTTCTGATTTGATTCTTTTATTTTATTACTTTTTTCATTCTTGATTGCTCTGGCTAGGACTTGCAGTGCTATTTTGAATAGAAGTGGCAATACTGGGCTACCTTGTCCTGTTCTTGATCTCAAAAAATGCTTTCAGTTTTTTACCAGTGAGTATGATATCAGCTGTGGGTTTGTTGTATATGGACTTTATTGTGTCGAGGCAAATTATTTATACCAATAACTTATTGAGATTTTCTATCATCAAAGAATGTTGAATTTTTTTAAAATGTTTTGTCTGCACATATTGAGATGCTCATATGGTTCTTATACTTTATTCTGTTAACGTGAGGTATCGTATTAATACATATGTGCATATTGAACAATCTTTGAGTCAAATACTACTTGATTATGGTGTACTATAATTTAATATATTTAATATGTTGTGGAACTCAGTTTACTAATGATTTTTGAGAGTTTCTACATCTATGTTCAGCAGATAGATGATAGAGATAGATAGATGATAGATAGATAGATAGATAGATAGATAGATAGATAGATATAGATGAGAGATAGTGTGTGTGTGGCACTGGAGATTGAACCCAGGGGCTTTCTACCTCTGAGATATACCCCCAACCCTGTTGTATTTTTTCTTTTGAAACATGGTCTCACTAAGTTGCAGAGGGCCTCACTAAGTTACTGAGGTTGGTCTCAAACCTGTAATCCTCCTGTCTCAGCACCCCAAGAACTGGAATTACAAGTGTGCACCACCATGCCTAGCTGTTCAGCAGGTATATAATTTTCTTCTCCTGTAGTGTTTTCATCTTGCTTTGGTGTTAAGGTAATGTTGGCCTTGTAAAATTAGTTTGGAATTATCCCATCCTCTACAATTTTTGGAAGACTTCAAAACAGATTGGTAGTAACTATTTTTTAAATGTTTGGTAGAATTCACCAGTAAAAGCATCAGGTCCTGGCCTTTTCTTTGATTATAGGTTTTTGATTACTGATTCAATTTCCTTACTTGTTATTGGTGTGTTCATATTTTTAATTTCTTCATGATTTAGTCTTGGTAGGTTATAGGTTTCTAAGAATTTATCCCTTTCTTCCAGATTATATAATTTACTAGCTTGTAACTTTTCACAGAAGTCTCTTAAAATCCCTTGTAATTTTGTCACATCACTTGTAATGTCTCCTATTTGTTTCTAATTTTGAGTCTTCTCTTTTTTTTCTTAGTAAAAGTAAAGGTTTGTTCATTTTGTTTATTTTTTCAAAGAACCACCTGTTCGCTTTGTTGATCACTTCTATTCTTTCTAATCTCTATTTCATTTATTTGTGCTCTGAACTTTGCTATGCCCTTCCTTCTACTAGTTTTAAGCTGAGTTAATACTCTTCTATATTTTGAGTTATAAATTTAAGTTATTTACTTGAGATATTTTTCCCTATTTAGGTGTGTCAACTTTCCATCATTGTGGCAAAATGCCTGAGATAATCAACTTATAAAGAGGAAAGGTTTATTTGGGCTCGTGGTTTTATAGGTTTCAGTCCCAGGTCTACTGGCTTTATTGGTCTTGAACCTGTGGCAGGAGAGAACATTGTGGCAAGGAGTTCATGATGGAACAAAGCTGCTCACCTCACAGTGGCCAGGAAATGAAAGAGAGAGCAAGAGACTGGTGTCCCCATATGCCTTTCAAGGGAAGTCCCTCTAATGACCTAACTTCCTTTTACAAGGTCCCACCTCAGAAAGGTTTCACCATGTCTCAATTGTGCCATGGGCTGGCGACCAAGCTTATACACATGGGCTTTTTAGGAGACAGTCAAGATCCAAACTCTAACAACAGGCATTTACTACTATAAATTTCCCTATGAGAACTGATTTTGCTCTATCCTATACATTTTAGTGTGTTGAGTTTCCATTTTCTTTGGTGTCAAGTTTTTTTTTAATTTTTCCTTTTAATTTCTTGTTTGACCTATTGATTGCTTAAGAGCATGTTGTTTAATTATCACCTATTTGTTAATCTTCCAGCTTTATTTCTGTTACTGATTATAAGTTTCATACTATTGAGGTTGGAAAAGAAGCTGGACATGATTTCAATTTCCTTAAATGTGTTGACTTGTTCTGTGGCCTACTATTGATCCATCCCGAGGAGTGGTTCATGTGCTCCTCAGAAGAATGTGTGTTCTGCAGCTGCTGCATGGAATGTTATGTGTACGTCTCTTAGGTCCATTTGGCCTAAAGTGCCCTTAACTACATACTTACTTAAAGTGCCCTTATAAAAAGTCCAAAGTTTCCTTACTAAGTTTCTTTCTGAATGATCTATCTGCTGATGAAAGTGGGTGTGTGGAAGTCCCATACTTAGATTGTTATATATTTCTTCCTTCAGATCTGTTAAAATTTGCCTTCTATATTGAGGTGTTCTGGTGTTCAATTGTTACACTTCATGAAGAATAGACCAGTTTTACCATTCTATAATGACTTCATTTGTTTCCTGTTACATTTTTGGTTTTAAATCTAGTTTTGTCTGATGGAAGTATATCTTCCTCAAAGCTGAATTGAGTCTCTTTTAGGTAACATATAGTTGAGTCTTTTAATTTTTTTAAAATTCATTTAGCTGCTCCTTGGTATTAGTAAGTCATAACTTACTATTGCTGTTTTGATAACTGCTTTCTGATTGTTTTGCAATTTCTTTCTTCATCACTTGCTCTCTTCCTTGGGGCTTTGATGATTTCCTGAAGTGGTAAACTTTTATCCTTTCCTCTTTATCTTTTGTGGTATCTACTATAGCTTTTTGCTTCATAGTTACCATAAGATTCACATAAAACACTTTCTCTCACTTTCTACCCTTTTCTTATTGCATTTCCTTTTTTATTTGTTTGTTGTGATACAGGTTTACATTGTGTAATGTTTGGATCCAATTAAGCATATCAATCTCCTCAAATATTTACCACTTATTCATGTTAAACTCAAACATCCTTTCATCTAGGGTTTTTAAATGTACAGTACGATATTGTTTTCTGTAGTTACCCTACTGAGCATCAGCACTTGAGAACTTCTTGCATCTAACTATAGCTTAGTACTCATGACCCACCTCTCATTTTTAATTCTGCAACTGCTCACAGTTTCCAATCTCCACTCAATAGTTTGAACATAAATTCCAATCTGAGGTTTCTTCATATTCCCTTACTCTAAGTTTCTGGAATCACTGATTTTGAGTTGCAAAGAATTTTTTTTCCAGGAATATGATTGTATTCATTCTTTGTAATAAGTAATATAAATGTCTAATATAAATTAAGAGAAACAGAAAATCTTATTATTATAGTTCCCACAATAGCCCTGACCAATAAAGTCTTTTAGTTGACTTTATAGTTTGCGTATTATATACATGTTAGTTTATTTATTTTCTTTTACTTTGATAAAATTTTCATCATTATCCAAAATGTTATGGGTTGGTGTTAGAGTTTATAGTTTCATTTGTTATAGAAATAAGAGCCAGTATATTATGCTGCAGTCATGGTTCATTTCTGATTATTAGCATTTGCTTTTCCTTCAGATAACTTGATGAAATTCTAAAGTGTGATACTGATTCTACTTCACATGACATGGACATTAATAGTATTAGGCATAACTTTAGACATGTCTACTAGTTTTTCTAGCCAGTCTACATTTAAACAAGTCCAGACCACATTCTCTGGGGCTCTATTTTGAGTTGAATAAGTATATGAGAAGAGAAATTGTGCTACTTTAAATCAAATGTGTTGGCTAAGAGGAGGTTATCATTTAGCTATATCAGAGATGACAACTTTTTGTGGCCACAGGGACATGCAGGTAATTTAAAGGGGTACAGATATCTAGGTGTAAAATACAAGAGTCTGGTCAGGCCTTAGGCAGAATGGAGAGCACTCATCCCATATAAAGGCATTATATTCAGTATAATAAGGCTTCCTACTAGACAAATACAAAAGGTGTCTGGGAAGGTTCGGATAATGACATTTTTATTTTCTTCCTTGGCACATATCACGGCATGAATTTTCAAAGCTTTAAAATACACCTAAATCTAATTCTAAACCATTAAGTTTTATCTAATATAAATGTGCTTTTAATTTTCTGATTTATATGCTATGTATAAGGGCTTTTCCCACACAAAATCCTTCCAGTTTGGAGCATTGTAATGATGAAAGGGGAGAAAATATAAAATGAGGAGCAGATGTGAAAGACAGATCCGATCAAGTCACGGTCATTGTCATGGAGCCCCTGACCCTACAAGGAAGGTGTGTTGGTTTTGCCTGGGTACAGTGGGCTGGATTAGCTGGTAAGTGGGTTGACAAGGGGGGCTGGAACCTTATCTTGGAAGTGCTTCATATTCATGGTTAACATTTAAGTTGGTGTTAGAGTTAGATATAGAATGTCCCCTGAAGAGCTCATGTATTAGTGGTCACAGTTGATGTAATTGAGTCACGAGGGTTGTAGTCTCATCAGTAGATAAATTTATCTGTGTGGTAACCTAGGCCAGTGGGGTGTGGCTAGAGAAGTTGAGTCCCTGGAGGCGTGGCCTTAGAGACTCTGCTTGTGTCTTTGAATCCCCTTGCTTGCTTGCTTGCTCTCTCTCTTGCTTCTGGCCCCCATGATGTGAGAGCAGAGCCTCGCTCTCTCCCTCTCTCTGCTTCCCTCTGCCATGCCCTGAGTTCCATAGACCCCAACCTCACAGGCACTTAGCCCCAGAATCTCCAAGAAATTGTGAACAAATACATTTTCCTTCCTCTAAGTTGTGTGGTCGGTCATTTAGATGATATCAGTGATAATGTTGACCGAGCCAACTAAGAACTTTCACTGGGGTTTTTTCAACAATTTGATAAACTAGTTACTCTCAAATTCTCATAAGATTAACTGTGTTTTCACAAAGAATGTTTAAGCATACAGTTATGTACCTAACTACGGGGATTCATTCTGAGAGATGTGCCTTTAATAATTTGGTCATTGTGTGAACATCATGGAGTATACGGACATAATACACAAGTCTAGATGGTTCAGGCTACTACATGCCTAGGCTACATTATAATCTTATGGGACCACTGTCACATATGTTGTCTGTCACTGACCAAAACATCATTAAGAACTTCAGGACTATATTTAGAGTCTTCTATACCTCTTTAATTATCATATTCACATACATAATTCATAACTTCTTATAGAAAATATTGAGGATGGAAGATATTTTATTTTTTTTAAATGTTCCTATTTCCTGGTTTGTGACTTGTCTTATGTTTGTCCCCCTAGTAGTTTTGAGATTCTCAAGGGCAGGGAACGTGCTTTCCTTCTCTTTGAACCTTCTCCACGGCCCCCAGAATGTAAGCGTTGTGAGGACAGCACATTTTCCTGTGCAGTTTATTGATGTGTCCCTCATGTCTGGAGCAACAACTGCCCCATGGCAGGATCTCAATAAATGTTTCTTAGTTAAAAAGTGGGTAAATGGATTTTTCTAATTTTACAGATGAGAAACTAAAATATTTAGTAATTTTAATCGGTTATTACATAACTCAATCTGAACAAAAGCCATTCCTCATAACAATCATCTTAATCTCTGTGCAATGAGGAACAATTAATCAGAATAATTACTTGTGCAAATCAGGGACTTAGGCAGTTTGTTTTGGTATCTGTGAGGATAACAGTTGGTTAGAGGGGGCCCAGGGCCCGGTGGGCACTGAGCCCATGAAGGGGCCTTTATAATAAAAGAAGAGGGTTAAAGAGACATTCTTCAGGACAGATTGACAGGAAGAGGTAGGACAAGGGTAGTTACAGATGACTTTAAAGCCTTAAGGTAAGATTCATGAGACCGAATCTTTGTGATGATGTTCCAGGAATTCCTTCCTTGTTCATGACCAAAAGATTAGCTCCCCTAATTTGACAATATTGCCATCTTTAGCAGGAATGCTAATTAAGTAAGTATCAAAGAAAGGACATTTTCACCTGATCAACGTACCCAGCTGAGTCAGGCCTGAGAATTGCAGGACTTACCAGAGCTGGCTCCTCTTCATATACCTTTTGAGACACAAGCAAAAAAATATAGATAGCTAGATAGAAAGAAAGATAGATAGATGATAGATAGATAGATAGATAGATGATAGAAAAATGATAAATAGATGATAGAAAGATGATAGATGATAATGATGATGGATAGATAATAATGATGATGATGATGATAATAATAGATAGATGATTGATAGATAGATAGAAAGATGATAGATAGATGCCTAATGCCCACTAGGATCCTGTGGAGCAGAGGCTCTGCTACACCTTCCCAGTACAGCTAGTTAGAACACATACCAGCCTGACCCTCTGAAGTGTGTCTCATCTTCCCACATCCACTCCACCTCTGAGGTTAGTCTGTATGATTCTGCACTTGCCTTCTCAGTTGACGCCATTCTATGACTGATATCTTAGCAGATACATTACATGATTATTACATTACAAGTCATAGGGGAACCAGATAGATTCATGATAGATAAATGGATAGATAGGCAGATGATTAAAAGAGATGGGTAAAATCCATCTTGATATTACTAGTGATTGCATACATATCTTACAGAAAAATATCAACCTTTGAGGAGGTGAATTTTCTGTTTTTAAGGCAATAGGGTACTATTTCCAAAAATGTTTCCTTATTCTTGTTTCTTAAAAAAATAGTTTATCTCTGAATGCTAGACCATTTATTTCTGGGGATTGTTTTATTTAGTGGAAGTATTAGACATGAAGTAAACATCTGTCTGTTGACATAGGACCCTAGACAATATGTTTTCAACTTTCTTAGACTCTACATTTTAAAATACATGTTAACTTACCTGAAATTCTCTGGACAATCTAATAAAGGAAATAAGAAATATCTAGCAATCAAAGTAATCAGGCTATAAAACTCTCCCAGTACTCTTGAGAATCATCCTCTCTTCCTCCAACACTTTTCTTTTGCTGAAGTACTGATTTACTATCACAGGGTCAGGGTCTATATTGCATTGGAATACAATACACAATGAACCTTAATTCCAAATATACTCATTATCACAAAAATCTTATGGAGACTGAATTTAGGACAATTTATTTTAGAGATAATGCCCCCTTGAAAGCATGATTGCTAAAAACAGTGCAGTTCTAAGCTCAGTGACTTTTTATGCCAATTAATGATTTCAGGATTATTTACTAGGGCATTTCAAGTTCACAGAAAGTTTTAAAAGCACCAAGACTGTTTACCACACTGTCATCTCCAAAGCAATAGAAATGAAAGCAAAAGGAAATGCTTCAACCACCTTCATTAAGAAGTTTATTGAGCTGCTCATTTCAACAGCAGGATATAAACAGAGAAAACAGCCCTTAGAAATAAATATTAAAAGCTCATCTCCATAGACCTATAGGAGAACAGAGAGCTAACAACCTTTGATATAGCTGGAGAGACTATTCCTCAGCTGGAAATGCACCAAAAAAAAAAAAAAAGAAAAAACCTTTCCAAGAAAGAAATCTTTTTTTTTTTTTTGAGAAAGAAAAGGAAATTTTCTCAAAACCTATTAAAACACCCAGTGTGAAATAATAGAAAAAATTAAAGGATGCATCATAAAATAATACAGCCTAGGAAATCAGCAGGTTATAACAGAAAAGGAAAAATACTACCTCAGTCATGTTAATAAAATGAGAAGTGAAATTAAACACTATAAATAAGATTTCTTACAGTCTTTAAAAAGAAAATGGTTCTAAAGGAATAGTTTTCTGAGGCTTAACTGTTTCAAATCACTCCTCTTTAAATCCAGTACTATCATCCTGTGTCTTGGGATTTTGACATCTGGGTGCCGAGCTATGTCAAGGAGAAAACAGTGTTTGCAAGCAAATAAAACTGGGTTCAAATCCTGGGCCTGTTTCATGTTACATGACTTTAGACTGTCACTTAACCTCCACTGTTTTGGATTCATTATCTGTTAAGTTGGGAAATGCCCATTTGTGGGGGTTGAGAACATGGGTTGTGGAGTTGGGCAGACCCGAGTTGGAATCTGCCAGTTACCCACTACAGGTACTGTCACCTAATGTGTAGGAAGGATGCTAATATGTTCTTTTCACAATTGCCAGGATTGGACAAGCAAATGGGTTTAGCACCAGGCACAAAGTCAGTGCTCGGAATGAGGGTCAACACAATGTCGGTGTTGGAGGTAAAGAGAAGTGGATGATATACCTTCTACAAAGCACCCGAAATCTGGCCGGGCAGCAATTTGCTTTTCCTATCACGCTATTTTCCAACAAAATATAAGGTCCTGAAAGTAAAAGACCCACAATTACTACAGTATGTATTGCATATAGCTATTATTTAGCTAATATTTCCTGAATGTTTGACTGAGTAACACGTACACACATACACACACATACTCACCATCTTGCAATTACATAGTGCCTTAGAGTGTATGAATCAATCTTGTTCATATTACCTCCTTTGCAAAGCACAGCATCCCTATGAGGTGCATAGCACTGCCATAATTAGGCTCATTTTTCAAATATGGTTAGGGTTCAGAAAAATTAACTAAGTGAGTCACGTGGCAGGTTAGTGGCTCTGCACTTCTGTCAGTTATTTCAGTGTATTTTCCACGATCGTGCCTAACTTTGGGACATTCTGGAATTTTGTACAGAGAAGTTGATGTTCATAGATTAGAAGTAAAGTTCTTATTAGGAACACACCAAAACTCTCCCAGAAAGCTACTTCTAGTAAATACGCAGCACCAATAAACCTGTATCCCTCTTTAGAGGTGACCCCAGGACCTCAGGAGCCTGAGACAGCCTCCAAGGATTATCGTCTCCAAAAGTGCAGACACAACCAAGTAAAATTCTGCTCGCTTTTCATAAAAAAAAAAAAATGAATCTTGTGTGAGAACCAAATTGCAGTGTTTAGCATATCTGGTCCTCCATCTATTTACCATGTATCCTGCTGTACCCCATAAATATGTTCAATTATCATGTGTTAGTGAAAATCAAGATAAAAATCCATGATGCTGCAGACCACCAAAACAAGAGCATAAACAGGAAAATACAGAAATAGAGTTCACTCGGATGTTCCTTTAATCAAAAGTCAGGATGACGTTTTACACCTGGTTTCTAAAGTCAGTACAGGTCATGCGGCTAAAACGGGCTGCCAAAGAGTGGAAGAGGATGAGAAACAGGAATGCTTTTCTTTACTGAGAAGTTGTCACAAAAACTGAGCTGAAAAGAACAGAGGGCTGTAGGAGGGGGAGGCTTCCCTCTTCTCCCTCTCTTTTCCTGTTCTTATTAACCTCGTTCTTTTCATGTTAAGTCAATTTGTAAAACTCCTGTCTCCCGACTCCCCCTTCCCTTCCTGCCTAAGCTCAGTGGATTAATGTGACCACGGTCAGGTCAGGTGGCTCTTGCTTGTAAACAGAAAGCTGAGGTGGTTTCACTGTTTACGTGGAAGTCTCCGGGTAGATCAGTGGGTGGATTAACTGGAAACCTCTCTTTCCTGGGAAAAGTTGGGCAGGCTTAAGTAGGGAGAGTTCCTCACAGGCTCCGTCCCAGTGCACACACCTGCCCTCACTTCCCCGAGGACAAAGGCCCGCAGTCCATTTTGTTAGAAGTAATGAGTGACTGTGTCATGCTGCCTGCCTCTCTATTTTTAAAATGGAAACACTCAAAGGCGAGGGGGAGGCACGCTGGAGCAAAAAAAGACCTAGAATTTGCCTACCATTGTGAGAGGAAGCTTGCAATTAATTTAGATTCTGGGAGGGGCAGAATACCCATCTATACATTGGGTTTTGCTCTTCTTTGCATTCTTCTTAATAATATAAATATACATGATTCTTTTTTTTGCGGTACCGGGGATTGAACCCAGGGGCGTTCTACCTCCGTGCTACGCACCTGGCCCTATTTTTTTTTATACTTTATTTTAAAACTGGGTCTCACGAAGTTGCGGAGGGCCTCACTAAGGAGAGAGAGAGAGAGAGAGAGAGAGAGAGAGAGAGCAAGAGAGCTGCGGCTGGCCGCGAACCCGGATCCTCCGGTCTCCGCCTCCCAAAGTACTGGGATTACAAGCGTGCGCCACCATGCCCGGCTTACATGATGCTTTTTTAAAGATGGGCTCATACTCCACATTTTTTTGAGTCACTTGTCATTTCAATGTGGCATAGTTATTATCCATATATGCCAGTAGCAGAAATCTACTTATTCCTTTTGAGAGCTGCATAGGATTCCTTGATGTGGATATGACATTATTTTTTCAGCACAGCCCTCCTCACATTGATGGCCTGCAAACTATTTCTACTTTGGGTTTATTTGTTTTCTGTTCTACTTAAATAAGTATTGCTATAATAAGTATGTTCTTTATTTCTTTTGTTCTGGTTCTTTTCCTTTCTGTTGGATAAAATTTTAAGAAATAAAATAAATATTGAAATTTTAAAAAAATTAATTTAGAATTAGGCAATTATTGCCTTAAATAAACATACACTCTAAAACCCCAGCATCATTTTAATGCCAATAGAACATGAGGAAGAAAAAGAAAAACATGCTTATAAATGAATAAATGATGTGCATGAGAAACAGGGAGAGAGAGAGTGTGACAGTAGGCACTACTGAGCTCAGCCATGACCCTGCATCTTGGGGGAAGGCGGGATTCTGCAGAGAGATCATGAGCAGGCTTACCCTAGACTGTGTCTGACGATGGCAAGACACTGGCAATGGAGCCCTGAGATCAAAGGACACCAGTCACCAGTGATCAAATAAGGAGGCCTTTTGTTAATGTCTGACTTCCTGGGGATGGGGAGTATAAACAAAGATAGTGGTCTTCACAAAAGCCATACTATCCACCAGGACTCTGCAGACCCTGACTATAAAGAGTCCTCTGGAATTGAGACTTCTCAGGGGTATCACATCAAAACACTACCACTGAAATCCCTTCTCGCTTCCTTTTCTGTCATAGCAGACTGTTCTGAAAAGTAAACTATGAATTTGTGCGCGCAAAAATGCTATGTCTGAGTGAATGCGAAAGAAAATCAAAATCCCAGTTTGTTTGTAATCATTCTGCAAACCTTCCTCTTGGACTTCCTCTCCCTGCCAGCCTCTCTCCATTTCTGGATCCTCAAATAGCAAAGAAATCAGTGCAAAGAATCAGAGGTGGCTCCAGCTTTCTGCCCCTGCCTTGCTCAAAGCTAGGGCAGGGCTTGTCCTAGGTCTCTGGGCATTTCAGAGCTGCAATTAATGAATTAGTTAATTAATACCTGGGTCTCAAGGCTTCTCTCTATTGAGAAGGGAATTGGCAAAGAGGAAGGGACCCAGAACCTCCCTGTAGGGCTGACCTTGCCTCTTGTTCTACCCATCAGCTCCATTCATTACTAAACAACTACATTTTTAGAACTGTACCATCTATATGACTTTTCCTGACTCCTCAGATTTTCTGACAAAGTACTTTGTGGCCTTCTAATCTTTCTGGCTATGATTTTCAAACTTTAAGATTAGATTTTCAAACTTTAAGATAATTTAAAAATTATCATTAAGATGATAATATTCTAATAGTATGATTTTAGGAATAATGATACAGTGAGTCAGTATGTGGCCCAGGAATTGCATTTTATGAATATTTTTTGTGTCAATGATGAGGGCTGTTTGTAGACTACAGGTACAATAAAAACAAACCTGTTCTATGGGGCTGGTCAGTGCTTACTGGCCTCAAATTCTTGTCTCTCTGTGGAAAGGACACAAATACATTTGTTTACTCTGCAACTGAGAGGAACTAAAAGAACTCACACTCCAGGAGCAATGAGCATTTCCAGCACTCAGGTCTTGGCTTTCTAGACCATTCCTCAGTGAAAGAACTGAGTCTCCCTGGAGCAAGAGCTGATTCTAGGACTTAGGTAGGAAAATAGAAACTCACCCAAGAGCATCTTGATATATCAAAGGGTAAGAAAATATTTAAAAGGGAAACACAACAACAAACAAAAATACACTGATGGGTATGTTAAAGGAACATAAGAGAAAACTGTAAGAACTAAATGGTCAAAGTTGGAACAATTATTGCAGGGAAATAACTACATAGTACTAGATTATAACTAGTACTAGAAATAAGTTGTACATAGTACATAGTACTAGAAATAAGTTGTTGAACAAATAAATAAATGGGGAAGAACACACCAACCTCTCATGCAGACGTTCAAATGATTTGTATAGATTCCCCACCTCAAGAAAGAGGAGCAAAACTCCCCCCTCCCTGGGCGTTCACTGCATGTAACGAATCCCTTCCAAGAAATACACTATGGAACAGAGTTGAAAAGAACAGCTATACAGTCAAGAAACCTGACAAACACTGTTTCAGTCAAGTGATCAAGATCAACATCCACAGCAGGAAATCAGTTTGATATTATGTGCCTTGGATATGATGTCAAAGCCCAGAAACATACAACCTCAGACTAGGAATAGAAGCAAAAATCAGACATATCCTAATAAAGGACATTCTGTACAATGTCTGACCAGTACTTAGGAAGACAGTCAAGGTCCCAGAAAACAAGCAAAGTTAGAGAAACTGTCACAGTCAAGAGGAGTCTAAGGAAATCTAGCAAGTATGTCCTATGGTGTTCTAAGTGGGATCCCAGAAAAGAGTAAGGACATTAGGTAAAAACTAAGGAAATCTGCACAAAACATGGACTTTAGTTAAAAATGATGTAGATTGGCTGGGCTTGGTGGTGTATGCTTGTAATCCCAGTACTTGGGAAGCTGAGACAGGAGGATTCAGGTTCACGGCCAGCCTCAGCTACTTAGTGAGGCCCTCTGCAACTTAGTGAGACCCTGTTTCAAAATAAAGAATAAAAAATAGGGCTGGGGGTATAGCCTGGAGGTAGAGTGCCCCTGGGTTCAATCCCTGGTACTGCAAAAAAAAATGATGTAGGAATGTTGGTTCATTATTTGTAATAAGTATGCCCTACTTATATATCATGTTAATAATAGGAGAAATTGGGTGCAGGGTATGTGCAAACTATTCTCTCTGCTCAACTTCTCTGTAAGCCCCAAATTGTTCTAACAAATTTATTTAAAAGATAGCAAAAATATTCTTTAAAAATCTTATAATGAAAACAGTATCATTTTATCCTTCTACCTAAACCATTAATAGGAAACCTGGTAAACTGTCATTTATTTATAATTTTTAACTTTAAAAAATTTAAAGAGAGAATTTTTTTTTTTGGCGGTACCGGGGATTGAACCCAGGGGCGTTCTACCTCCACGCTACACCCCCGGCCCTATTTTTTTATACTTTATTTTGAAACCAGGTCTCACGAAGTTGTGGAGGGCCTCACTAAGTAGAGAGAGAGAGAGAGAGAGAAAGAGAGAGAGAGAGAGAGAGCTGAGGTTGGCCGCGAACCCGGATCCTCCGGTCTCTGCCTCCCAAAGTACTGGGATTACAAGCGTTCGCCACCACGCCCGGCCTCACGAGAGAATTTTCAATGTTATATATTTTGTGCTCACCTCCTCAGTGCAGTGGTAGAGTCCTAGTAGGGAAGGATTAGACTACAACAACACTAGGCAGTTTACTTCCACATAGTCTTCCCTCCAAATATACATTTTAAATCATTTTTTTTTCTATTTGACACTCCCCTTTATTTTTGCTCCCTTAATTCTTTTGTTATAAACTTTTAAAGCTAAAATGTGAAACTCTCAACAGTACATGTAATAATTTAAGCTTCACCAATTAGATGTGGATTAAAATTTTATCTCCTAGCTACACAGAGATAATTTAAGTGACGCAAATTACTTTAGCTCATTAATCAGACAAGGCATGATCATCTCCATAAACCAGACGGCTCGAGATATATCAGAAGGGTGGAAAAGTTTAATCTGGCTGAATTATACTAGTTTACTAAAACTCTGTTTGCAAAGGCAGTGGAGACATCACATTTAGGAGAGACAAATAAAAATGTTTTTAATAAACTAAACTTATTATGCATACATTTAATGGTTCTACTCTCCAGTGTGCATTTTTATATTATAAATGTTTTTCCATTAAAAAGTAGAAAACATGGTTGAATTGTTTTTAACATAGAATTAAGAAAATACATAAGACCCTATTTTTAGAAAAAATGTGTTTTTTTGTGAGAAGGTTTTTATGTTCAGATACAGAATTAAATCATTTGACATCTTTTTTCTTTTCTTTTTCCTTTGCAGTATATATGAGAGAGTATGTTTATTTCCTGCTTATTCCCAGATCTCAATATTTCATGTCAAATTCTGACTCAATTACCTGAAAGCTCTACTATTTGGATAGCTCACCATCACCTGTAACATGGTGTTTTGAAGATGTCACCCAATCCAACTTGTCTTCTCATTTTGGCTGGCACACGATTCTGCTTATTCTTCATTTCTCCCTTCTACTTTGAAGGTCATATGTTCACTGTCAATGTGTTTGTGTTGCATATATTTGGAGATTCTCCCCCTCCTTCCTGAGTTGTATTATTCTTTAAAGTCTTAGGCCACATCACCTAGGAATCCTATCTACGTTTAGAAGCTGTGCACGGTGGCACACACCTGTAATCCCAGTACTTGGGAGGCTGAGACAAAAGGATCACAGGTTCATGGCGAGTCTCACAAACCTTGTGAGGTCCACTACAACTTAGTGAGAACTTGTTTCAAAATAAAAAATTAAATAGGTCTGAGAGTATAGCTTGGAGGTAGAATGTCTCTTATTTCAATCCCAGTAACACACACACACACACACACACACACACACACACACACACACACACAAATGTGCTTTGGTTCTGGGTAACTTATCATCTATGCACCAAATAGTACTTCTCTAAACACTCTTCTATTGAGTTCTATGATGCAGGAGGGAATGAAGTTGAAAGATATGGTCCTAGAAGAGAATTTCAGATTTGAAAATATCCAATCACATCCCAGACAAAGAATTAGATGTGCATGTAAAGTGGGTTACATAATGCTGTGGTTAAAGAAAATAGCAATAAAAGATGATAAGAGTTTCTGAAGCTAGTTGGGTTGGTGGTAATCTTCCTGGATGAGACACTTGGGTAGATTCTGAGTTTTCTGTCAACATTTGGGTACTTGTAGGTCCATGGCCTGACAGCCAAAAAGGTGAGGAAATTCAGTTATAGAAATAACTGTCTATGTGGGGTCCAGAGAAATTACAGGCCTGTAGTGAGGACATTATCACTGCTCATCCTAAGCAGCCACAGATGTGCGCTCATCCCACATAGCTGCAGATGTGTATATATTTATATGACTAGGCAAAATACAACACACATGCCTGAATCACAGTGGTGTGGTCGTGCACCATTTTGCCCATAACCTTATATAAGGGCAGGACTGCAGAATAAAGTTGCCATTGATCTCCTCCGGATGATGACTTTGTGTGCTTTCTTCTTGCTGGGGAGCTCACCACTGAAACCTCCCCTGCAAACACAGCTGGCTCCTGATAGAGTCACTGACACTTGGCATAGTCGGCAGGATTAAGTGAATACCCAGAAGAACCCTCTGGAGCAGCAGCCCCAGGAGAAACAACCCAGGGTGGAGGAGATGTGGTCCCCAGCCTCCCCGTGGTTCCTGATAACAGCCTAGTTGATGATGTGGACCCCTCTGGAAGATTGGGACTATGTACGTTCCCAGCTGGAAGAAGTCCTGAAGGCTTTAGAAGTGCTGGAGCCACATGTTCCAGTGCGCATAAGCAGTTCTGCCACCAAGCAGAACACAGACAGTGGCAGGTCTCAAGCCAAGTCCAAGGCAATGTGGCCCTGCCACCTGCTCTGGGAGAGACCTGCACCATGCACCCCCTCTTGCCACCTCTCCAAATGGATCAACTGCGTCCCACAGGTGGCAAATCCCACAGCGTTGTGGCCCCACCTATTGGTGCGGTCACACCAACCCTACCAATGGCAACACAAGCCAGTGTGGAGTGGACCTTGTCCAGGCTGCGCAGCAGAGGTGCAGATTCTGGAGATGCAGAGGCCTGCTCAGTCTGGGGAGGACCCACACACAGAGACCTTTTGGTATGAGACTGGTGCCAGATGCTCTAGCCAATGGGCAGAGCTCCAAGTGGTTTGGTTGGCCCTCATGAAGAAGGGGCCATTGCATGTCTGTACAGACATCTGAACAGTCTACTGAGGGCTAACCTTATGACTGCCCTATGGGAAGCACAAGACTGGTTGATTGGGTATTGCCCGTTGTGGGGCAAGAATATGTGGAAAAACCTGTGGAAATGGGGCCTCCAGTAAGGAGCTAATATATCATATTCCAGGGCATAGGCCTTGCCAGTCCCCCAGTCATAATGTTGCCAACACTTAAGCGAAAGTTCTGGCTACCCAACTACCCCAAGAGCCTTTGTCAGTAGCACCGTGGTTACATAAGAATCTAGGACATGTAGGCACCCGCACCATAGGGCTCATAGTTCAACAGTGGGATTGCCTCTTACTTGAGCTCAAGTTCAAGACACTGTAGGGCAGTGTCCTTGGTGTGCAGAACACCACCAGCAGCAGGTACAGCAAGCATTAATAGAGATAAATGTGGAGGTACAGGTTATTCAGCCTTTCAGAAGGACCCATTTACAACCTGGTGGAAATCACTGGGCTCTTCCTGGAGATGGGTATTGACTACCCTCACCTGTGTGGCTGGAGGGCTATAGTCATCTGTTGTACCCTCTATTGCTGTTGTGGTCTTTGGGTTTAAAGCAATACTCTCTGGGTCAAGTAGTGAACTGTCACCCTGTAGTGGGTGGAGTGTGGGGGCCAGAGAAAGTACAGGCCGGTGGCGAGGATATTACCCCACTCACCTCGCACAGTCATAGATGTGCGCGCATCCTGCAAAGCCGCAGACATGTGTATAGCTATATAAGTTTGACTAGGCAAAATGGGGCATGCATCCATTTGTGCCCAGAACTCTACATAAGGGACAGGTCTGTAGAATAAAGCTGCTATTGTTCTCCTCTGGATGGTGACTTCCTATGCTTTCTTTTTGCTGGGGATCTCACCACTGCAATCTGAGATGACCCCAGCAGGGCCCTGAGAGTCTGAGAATAAGCTGCAAGAACAGAACAGGAGTCAGTATCCCTACCTCTTCATCCTAGCAGGAGGAATATCAGAGGAGGAAGATGGATGAGCATAGTAATTAAGTGGAGAAAGGGGAGAAAGATCAGGGAGAGGAGAGAAAGAGAATGGACAAAATCCCTTACATGCTAATAAAAAAAAATTGAAGGCATCTGAAACAAGGGTAACGAGTTGCTTAATAAATCACTCTCAAGATGCATAATGACTGCAACACAATAGGAATTTAATTTTCACCATTCCCAGGCCTGAGTGATTTCAGTCTATAGTGGGGTTCTGTCTTCTCTGAGGAATCGGGCTGACAGGGGATCTTCCATCTTTAACTTCGAAGAAGCCAGAGATGAGTCTATACAAACAGCTAGAGAGGAAAGACTGTGGCAATGTTGATTGGAAATGTTTACATTTTTTTTTTGCGGTACCGGGGATTGAACCCAGGGGCGTTCTACCTCTGTGCTACACCCCCGGCCCTATTTTTATACTTTATTTTGAAACCGGTTCTCACAAAGTTGCGGAGGGCCTCACTAAGTAGAGAGAGAGAGAGAGAGAGAGAGAGAGAGAGCGAGAGAGCTGAGGCTGACTGCGAACCCGGATCCTCCGGTCTCCACCTCCCAAAGTACTGGGATTACAAGCGTGCGCCACCATGCCCAGCCCCTGTGTATTGGAAATGTTTACATTTAAGGAAGTCGGGCTTGGAAATGTCGCACATCACTTATCACATTCCTTTAACTACAACTCAATGTCCTGGCCACAGCTAATTGCAAGGGACTCTGACATATATAGCTTTCCTGTGTATGCAGTAGTAGAAGAAAAAGTGGATTTGGATGAGCAGAGAGCCAACTCTGTCATAGTGAGTATGTCTTTATCCTCTGAAGTGCACAAAATTAAACAAAAAATTTGGCTAACATGAGGGGTTTTGTTCTGTTTTACTGTTTTAGAATATCCAGATGTTTAATGGTTAATACCCAGATGACTCAAAATTTTCTTTCTTCACTAACATCATGATGCTATACAGCTACATCCTGAATTTTCATGTCTCTGTTATTTTCTTCAACTGGAAACTTGATTCTCAACTCCATTTGACTAAAATAACTTCCTATAAAAAGATCTAGGAATTCCCACAAGTATAGCTCAGTCAGAAACTTTATTTAGTCTCTTTAAAAATGGAAAACCATTTGGAAAATAAAAATTTTAGGTTGTAACACTATGTATAGATATTGTAATTAAAACAAACAAATGCACAACAAAACAAAACAAAACAAAACAAAACAAAAAAATTAATCCTCATGGAAAATTCAGGGAGAACATGCAGAGTTTAGGGACACTGTCATCACTGGGGAGAAACTGCTCTAAGACACAAGCAAGTTTCTATATAACCAGAGATGTCTAAGAATCAAATTCAGGGTTGCACAGCATTCACTGTTTAACTTTTCAACAATCACATGAAGTAATTTTTTGTACTTTCATTGGTTCATTATAATTATTCATCAAAGGTTCAAAGTGACACAAATACACATTCACACAGCGCTTGGTATATTTCCCTCCACATACCATTCAGCTCCCCAGTCCCCCCTCCCTGTACACATTAGCGAGATTGGTAGTGATACCTTCATATATGGACATGATGTTATTCGAACTGTTTCCTTCCTTAATCATCTTTTCCTCTCTCCCCACTTTCCTCCCCCAATCCCTTTCTACTATTCTACTGGTTTCTCTCCTCATTTATCTGAAGTCCCTTTTTTGTTTCCTCTTTTCCCTCTACAGTAAACATATGACCCTTGACTTTCTGAGACTGGCTGATCTCACTTAGCATAATATTCTCTAGTTCCATCTGTTTTCCTGCAAATGACATAATTTTGTTGCTCTTTATGGCTGGATAGAATGTCACTGTGGCTATATATCATATTTTTTAATCCATTCATCTGTTAACAGATACTTAGGTCAGTTCCCCGATTTAACTATTGTGAATTGTACTGCTATAAACATGGATGTGCATGTATTACTACGGTATTCTAACTTTAATTCTTTCAGAAAGATAGTGAGGAGTGGTATGCCTGAGTCTTATGGTGGTTCCATCCCTACCCTTTCGAGGAACCTCCATACTGGTCTCCATAGTGGTTGTACTAATTTACAATCCTACCAAAAGTGTAAAAGTGTTCCTATTTCCCCACATCCTCACCAGCATTTATTATTGTTTGCATTCCTGGTGGTTGCCATTCTACTGGGGTTTAGGTGGAATCTCAGTGTGGTTTTAATTTGCATCTTTTATTTTGAGTTTCTCACCTTCCTCAATGGCATACATTGTAGGCAGTCAATTTGAATTGTTTCAGTTGACTCTCTTTCTCTCCCTGGGATTGTCCCACAATTCTGGAGGTTTTTAATAGTGCCCATGTAAAGAGGTACATGTCACGTTTTGGTTATCTGACCCACACTGGCATCCCCACAGATGGCACTGGTCCTTTCTGCCCTTGTGAAGACCCACTGATCTCATGAAATCTCTCCAAGTGCATATTGTCATCTGCAAGCACATTTCCTGATGCCACCTGTGTAGCCTCTCCTATATATCCCTTTCTGCTAATGACATCTTCCTGAAAATATATATATTCCAATATATACATTCCTATATATTCCAATCTGCTAGTGACAAATTCTTCCTGAGGTCCTGGGAACATTGGATGGTATTCTTTAGGGTACAGGGATTTTGTGGGGCCATCTCACATCGCTGGTGCTCTCCCATCACCCACAACACCCTTGGCACAGTGTAATGGTTTTCAGAGAGCTGTGCAAAGCTGCTATTTCTCTCCTCCCATGTCCAAGTGGGAAGTGGAACACAGTTTCCACATTCACATTCACTGTCTTATTTAGATTGTGATATCTTTCCCCTTGATGAAATTTCTCGTGATAGAAAGAGGATGTGGGGAGCAGGAGGAAAACTGGACTGAAGACTCAAAGACCCTCTTCAGTGTACCACGTGTTTTGCTCTCTCTCTCTCTTCCACACAGGCTCTCCACTGCTACCCATCCCAGAGTGGAGAAACTGACTAATTTCATGGGACACTGCCTTAGTCAGCTTTGGCTACTACAACAAAATAACATCATCTAGATGCCTTAAACAACAGAATTTATTTCTCAAAATTCTGGCTTCTGGGAATCACAACACCAGCATACCAGTGTGGTCAAATTCTGGTGAGGGCTCTCCAGGAAAGTCCTCACCAGAATGTGCCAAGAGCCTCCTTGCTGTGTCCTCACACAGGAGAGACAGAGGTAGGCATTTGGTGTCTTTTCTTCTTACAAGGGCACTAATCCCATCATGGGGACCCACCCTCATGACCTTGTGTAAACCTCATTGCCTCCCAAAGACTTCATCTTGAAATATCATCATATTGAGGGGTAGAGTTTCCACGTGTGAGTTTGAGGAGGACACAATAGTTCAGTCCACAAGACACATTCTTCTCATATTCATTCATGGAAGTCCTTTTACAGCATCAAAGGACCATGCTTTTGAAACCTCAAACTGCACTTGTAATGATCGGTTCTGCTTGTTCTATCATTTCCTCTCTGAGCTAATAGTCTTGTAAGTCCTGAGATGTTAGCTGGAATGGGGTGAAGGATCAGAAGGGAGACAAAGGAAATATTGTAAGTGAACATCAACGTTAGCATTTCTAAATAACCTTGTTGAAAGAAAGGGTATAACCAATGTAGATCTAGACATGCAGATATAAACATATAGTCTCTGAAATCCTCATAGACACCATCATTCAGCATATTTCAGAAATATGTCAAATTAATGGAGAATGTCTCTTTCTCTATATATTGGAATTTCTCACCAAGTTGGGTATAGAAATAATAAAAGCTAAGTTAATTGAGTAGTTGCTCGGTGTTCTATTTTTATTTGATAAATAAAGCAGTCACTAAAATATTATGTTTTAAACATGGGTAGGAGTTTGTCATTTAATTTGTTTCATTCACTTGTAAATGTTCACAACCTATCAGTAGGTGCTGAAATTTCTATAGCTTAGGTATAAAATGAAAGCTTTCCAAGTACTATTTTTCTCAGTGCCAGATATTAAAGTCTTAAATGGCCAATTCTAAAGACACTTGAACATTGCTTACTGTTTTACAAATACTTTATATAACATGTAAAAAATGACATTTATTAACTCCCTGGTTATTTTCCTTTATGACTGTGAACAATGCAGCCCAGGAAGGGAAGAAAAGGATTACATTTGAAATCTAAAAAGGCTACAAATAATTAAATGGAAAAAAAAGACCAAAAGGAAAGAGAATGAGAGAAATAAAAGAATGGAATTAAACTGTGATAGAGCCCAAAGTGCATTCAGAAAAAAATCCCTCATATTTCCTCTTTTATTGGTTATTTTATCTAAGTGGACTAAAAGTACTGTTTTAAAATTAGTTAAGAAAAACAAAGGATGTGTAATCTTAGAAGACACTGAAAATGATAAGAATATTTGACCTTCTAGTGGGCAGCAATAGGAATAAATTTTTTTATAAAAATGAGTGGCATGATAAAAACTATGCTTTTTATTCTATTGTATCCACTTACTGGTTGTTTTTTTAATGAGAATCCAGTATGATCCTGACTCTCATATAAGTACTATGCCAATTTAGAATTATGTAGTTGAGAAAGCACAACACTAAGGAGGCATGAATTCAAGTTCAGACTCCTACTTCTTTTCTTTATTATGAGCCTGGTCAATTTATTTATTTATTTATTTATTTATTTATTTATTTATTATTTTATTTTATTTTTTTGCAGTACCGGGGATTGAACGCAGGGGCGTTCTACCTCCGCGCTACGCCCCCGGCCCTATTTTTTATACTTTATTTTGAAACCAGGTCTCACGAAGTTGCGGAGGGCCTCACTGAGGAGAAAGAGAGAAAGAGAGAGAGAGGGAGAGAGAGCGAGAGAGCTGAGGCTGGCCGCGAACCCCGATCCTCCGGTCTCCGCCTCCCAAAGTACTGGGATTACAAGCGTACACCACCACGCCTGGCTTGAGCCTGGTCAATTTATTAAATCCTTCAAATCGATTTCATCATTTATGAAAGGGGTTGATAATGAAGATGATAGTCTTATTCACCAAACCGATGTGTAAAACATGAGTGTTAATGCATATACAAGGGCTTTAAAAACCGCTAATTGAAATGAAAGACAATGTATTTCAGATTTCAGTCTTAGAATCTTTTCCTTTCCATTTCAAAATTTGCAAACTTTGATAGAACATACCTAGAGAGGGAAATAGATAGCATTTGTTAATGTGAATTATCTTTTGGCTCCGGTTCTGCCGTTCAACCCATCAAGTTCATTGAAGTAATTTTCATCTCCTCTCATCTATTTCTGAAGTCTCTGATGCCATATGATATCTATCTACATTGAGTTGAACTGCACTTAGAAAATTGTTTCTCTACAGAACTCAAAGAGAACTTGCTGTCATGTGAGGCAGGTATTACTGTAAGGCATTGTGACTCAAGAGAGAAGAAAACTGCTCATTATGCCAATTACATTTATGGGAAGCGAGGGAACCCAGTTTCCCATCCCTCTTGTGAATTCTTTCAGTAAATTAAATTATGAGCATGCAGGCTTGTTTAATTAATGGAGTACATTGCAACTTGGAATCATATCCTCTGTGCACAGAGAAATCATCACATCCACAGCTGCAGAGATGTTTCTTTACTTGACTTTCCATCATGGACGGCTACACATAGCCCTCACTTTTTGAGAGAGGAGCATCTCATTATTGTCATGCCTATGTAAGACATCATAATCTCAGAGTCTAGCATTGTGGACTGTGCTTAGAGGTTGAATAAATATATCTCAGTACAAGAAAAGAGTCTATAAAAATGACACAGCAAGCTAATAGTACAAATTATTTTCCTAGTAATTTTGACCAACAAATAACTGCTATGCATATAAAAATATGTTAGAGACATCAGAATAGCTTGTACCTCCTTGGCAGGCCTACATCGTATGATTGAAGCCGATTGGATCAACAAAAATACTCTGAACAACTCTGAAATATTTCTGTTGCTAAGTGTCCAAAAATTCAATTTAGCAAATGTTTGTTGAGTTTATGTTTTATGCAAAGCACTTTCTTAGATGTACTGGATTATAAAGCTGAGAAGACAACTTTGGCAACTCACAGTTAACTAAGGCTGAAGTATAAATATAAATTCCTACAAATCTACGTGATTAGTACCTTAACAGGGATTTTCTCAATGTGCCACAGAACGTACATCTACCAGAGGAAGTGGCGGGCTTGAAGAGACAAGGCCAGAAAAACTATACAGGATAAGGATTCCTGCTAAGAGAGCAGCTTGAGCTAAGCCGTGGAGTATAAAATTGGAGTCTAATTTCTGGCAAAACCGAACAGTCTAGTTTTCGGTTATTATTGGAGATGGAGGCAAAAGGGACACTGAGGTAGTCTGCAGGAATTTGACTTGTTTGGTGCTGCAACATCCATTGGGATGTTTTAAAGCAGAATGAAGAGATCATACCAGATTGTGTAAAATCATTAGCTGATTGTCCAATAGGAGGAAGAGGGTGTTCTCTCCATGACAGGGGATGCAAGGGAAATGATTTGGAGTGTTGTGTTGTGGTTGGGGAGGAAAGAAGCCTGGTTGATGGTAGTGGGTATGGAGAAGACAGAGTGAGACATACACCTGTTGCTTTTTGGGGGGCATCCATTTTCTGTCCTTGGTAGCAGGATTTTTTCCGTATCTTGGCAGACTATCTTTTTCTCTGTGGTCAGCTACATGACTCAAAAAAGCTGATTCTGACCCTTTTCCAACAGAGGGAAAAGGTGATGAAATACATTTGCTCATTTCCCTTATCGAAACATCTCAAGGGATCAGGAATAGATATGTGCAATGAGAAAGAATCTCAGAGCACACAAAGAACTGATACAAAAATAATTCCTGCTGGGTATGCACGAGGAAGCATGCAAGACTGGAAAGTACTGGCTGGTCTATTGGAATCAGGGCATGGACCGACCCCAGAGCCCAGGTGGAGAAACAGAACAAAATGATCTTTCAGGTAAAGGAATGCAATAGGTATTTGAAAGTGATTGCCCTGAAATGAAGAAAGTGATTAGAATCATTAGTGTATTGGTTGTTGACCCTATTGGTTACAAAAGATGTTGATGGGGAAGACTTGTAATTATTGAGAGAAGGAAGAAATTCCAGGGAACAGATTTAAGAATTTTATTTGAATGTAAGAAGTTGATAATACAGGATGCTCACCTTCTAATTTACACTTTTCTGAAATTATATATTTTTAAATTTTAGCGCATATTATGTTTGCGATGACAGTAATTTGTTTTCCTAGGTCAGCAAAGAAAAATAATAGGTGAGAAAATCATGTCTTGGTTGAGGACTACTTTGGAAATGAAAGTATTAAAAACATGTGTGTACAGAAAAATTTGCAAGCTTGTGGGGGAGGGGCAATGGTAAAGAGACATCAAGGAAGCAAGATGCAGGAAAAGGTCAGTTCCTGGTCAAAAGGTTTGGGTGAGTGACAATATTTCAGTTGCCTTTTAAAGGATAAATGGGATTTTAACATTAATAAATGGGCTGAGGAGGAAAAGGTGAAGTCTTAAATCTGCTTGCTAATGACTGTCCTCCATTCTGAAAATCTCCTGATTGGCCGTCTGTGGTTCACATCTTTGTCGAGCTTTTTCTTTGTCAAACAATGTAGATGGGGGAAGTCACTTCTGACTCTGGTCTTGCAGATGTACATTTATTGTTTATAAGAACATGGTACCAGCTGTTAATTACAGGATGCCATCTCCGTCAGAGTTCAATAGTGTGAATGTTTATTTCCCTATCAGTGATAATCAGATACCCCATTTTGACCTTATAATAACTCAAGTCTAAATATTTAAGCTAAGAACATAATTAAACATTTTTCTATGAGGATGTTCATTGCAGGTTTATTTATAGCAGACAAAATATGAGCAAAAGTTTTTTCATGGCAACAATAGGGAATTGTCTAACAAAATTCTGATATAGCAATGTGATAGAATGTATGCAAATAAATAGAAATTTATCAGAACTATGAAGATGTGAAAAATATTTGCCATATGTTGTTTGGTATTCTCAACTTACCTAACTCTGCATATGGATGTGTGCGTGTATACATATATATGTACATATGCATATAGGTATGTACATACAGTTACACACACACAACCACATCTTTTACAAAGTGTTTGAAAACATCTTGAGATACACAACAAAATGTTGACCTTTTATTCACTTTTGGGTGGGTAATTTATGTGTGCTGTTCTTTCTCAACTTATTTTTACTTTTGAATTATTCTATAATGGACATAGGAAGCTTTGGTGGTAACTAGAAATTATGTCTCCTAAACCAGTTTTTAAGAACATGATGAAAGCTCATTCAATATTGCCTTTTCTCCTAACTGTGAAAAGCAGCAGTGGCAGGTAGGGGGTGGGGGAACTCTTCATACCACTGAGGTTGGTATACATTTTTCATTCCTTTGCATGCCTAGTCTTTCATCTCAGCTTTCTAAATAACTCTTACTATGAAGAAAGATAGAGATAGCTATAAAGATGATAGATGATAGATGATAGACAGATAGATAGATAGATGATGATAAACAGATAGATGATAGATGACAGATAGATGATAGATGATAGATAGATGATAGATAGATAGATAGATAGATGGATAGATAGATGATAGATAGATGATAGATGATAGATGGTAGATAGATAGATAGATGATAGATAGATAGATAGATGATAGATAGATAGATAGATGATAGATAGATAGATGGATAGATAGATAGATAGATAGATAGATAGATAGATAGATAGATAGGAGATACTTATGCTTTCACCTCTAGTAAGTTCGAGGGAGCTACGCCAGTCCAGGAGAATGGCTTCACTTGAGGCTTCCCATATGTAGGTTCAGCAGGGATTTAGAAATTTCTCCACCAAAATTAGCAGCATTGATGATCCAGAGATAGCAGAAGTGCTGGTCCACATCTTGCAGTGACTCAGCACTCCCGCAGTTGTCCCTTTGTGGGACCTTAATGTTTGTCAGAGCTCATATCTTCTGGACCCAGGTCCTTCAACCTGGTTGTGCGGCCTATTGATGATTCTCTGAGTTCATATACGTGTGCAATGACTTTTCTCTGTTTTTGTTGGATGAGTTGACTTCTTCTGTTCTAATCAAGAGTCTTGACTGACAAAGTGTTAGCCTTGTGGGACAAGCGTATCAGGCCTGTGTATTTATTTATTTATTTATTTATTTATTTATTTATTTATTTATTTATCTTAGGGAAAACTAGACACAAATTCAGAGTCTTGATAGAATGAAAAACTGCTTAGGAATCTTTTTGACACATCTCATCAGCTGGAAATGAATGATAGCAAGATTTCTGGAAAATTAGAGCTAGAAAGGAACTTATTTATTATATTTTGGATCTGGCTGTGCCCAGGAAATCATGCTCTTTGAAGAAATAGTGTCACAATCTTTGTCTAAAAACATGTCATAAAATAAAGTGCAATTGATCAGTTTTAACTTCAACCCACCTAAAATTATTTTATGGGAGTTTTTAAAACACACAAATTTTAAAGCACTATTATTCACTTGAATTTATTTCCTATGGGTCTAAGACTTTTTTTTTAATTTAGTATCCTTTTCATGTTTCTGTAGAAATTTTACCATTTCAGCATCTCAATTACTTCACGTGGACATCTGGATCAAGTCAGTTTTTGCATCTTTCTTATTCAACACATGAGCAAGCACCATAAAGAATGGCATCTGCTACTTGCTTAATTGCATTAATATCTGGGAGAGCATAAAATATTTTTACATCTTTGTAACTGGTGCAACTCAAAGAGAAATCTGGAATTTCTTTTCCCATCATCCTATTCTGGTTGTCCACTTGTAGTCCACAATTATTAAAGAAAAAACATCAGTATAATGGTAAATTTATTAGTGTGATTACAACTTCATAATAGAAGTAGTTTTATGATATTTTTTATAAAAATAACTATCTCCTCATTTCACTTTCTGTTTACTTTTGTGTTTGAATGCTATCCCCATTTGACAGACAGAATAGTCTCACTTGGATGATTTTTCTCAAAGTTCAACATACTTTTCTAGGAAAAGAAGGATGAATTGGAATTTATGATGAAAATTGCCACACAACATAAATATAAAATAATTTTGAAAAGTTAATAATTAACTTGTTAGTTAATGACTAATGCTTTAGTTAATGATTAAGCTGGTATCTGTCAATTGCTTAGTATCAACCATAGATGTGTAGGCGACAAACACTTAAAATGACAATAATATGTATTCAATGAAAGGTTGTTTCCTCCAAGCAAGAAGATAAATAAGGCATAAAGTTCGGAGTGAAGCTTGGCTTCCAGTCTACCCAAGCCTTCTGCACCAGCCAAGAACAGTGAGGTTTCAAATCACTCTCCACACCTTATTACCCTAAAGTAATGGGTTCGCAAGTGCTTCTGCAGGCATCTCGTGGTTCTGCAAAGGTACTTCAGCCTGCAGAGATAGGAAAGAAGGAGTAGAAGGAGAAAGTATGTTTTCAAATTGGCATATATACTACAGTTTCACAAAAATTTTCATTTTTCCTCCTTTTTAAATAAAGTTTGATAATGATTGGCTTAATAGTTTGCATAAAAGTCTTAAAAAGAAAATGCAAAATACATTTGATTAAATTTAACCTTAAAGAAATAGACCATTTTGTAGGTTATATATGAGGAGTAGAGTGCCTTAGAACCAAGCAAGAGGATGACAGGGTCTTAGGGCAATAAAATCAAACCACAAAACAAGGTTTCTGAAGGATAGGATTTCAGTCAAATTGAGCATTTGGCCTGTTCAATTCCCTTTAAATTAGAGCTCATTATTCTTCATGATGCATTTGATTGCTCTCAAATTCTCAGTAAATGTACCATGAGAGGAGCAGAGCTATTACTTTTGACCAGCAACCAAAGCTTCTTTGGGAATAACTTGGAGACATCTCATTCTTCCAAGGGGACTGGGAAAGGTCTGGAAAGGATGGTTTCCAAAGCTGCTGACCTTGAAAGAGTGCAGAAAGATGGCAAGCAAAGCAGCTCGTCAAAATCCACACAAGCCACAGTACAGACACCAAACACACAATTTGTGTGTCGGGGTGTCCTCCTTCTGAAGGTCCAGAACATAGCTGATGGGTGCACGGTTCCTGCCCCCCCATCTTCCTCAGACTCTCCTTTTATGCGTGTTCACTGGGACAGGATGTGGGCTTTCCCCATCTCAGAAATATGAACATCAAGCTGGGTGTGGTGATACATGCTTGTCATCCCAGTACTTGGGAGGCTGAGGCAGGAGGATCGCAGGTTCGTGGCCAGCCTCAGCTACTTAGGGAGGCCCTCCGCAACTTAGTGAGACCCTGTTTCAAAATAAAATAGTAAAATAGGGCTGGGGGTGTAGCTCGGAGGTAGAATGCCCCTGGTTTCCATCCCCAGTAACACAAACACACACACACACACAATACACACACACACACACACACAAATTA
>PVJS01001509.1:0-96702 GCA_004027185.1 Glis glis | reverse complement strand
CTACGCCCCCGGCCCTATTTTTTATACTTTATTTTGAAACCGGGTCTCACAAAGTTGCGGAGGGCCTCACTAAGGAGAGAGAAAGAGAGAGAGAGACAGGGAGAGAGAGAGCGAGAGAGCTGAGGCTGGCCGCGAACCCAGATCCTCCGGTCTCCGCCTCCCAAAGTACTGGGATTACAAGCGTGCGCCACCACGCCCGGCTGGAACTCTTCTTGCTCAGCCCTTCTTCAGTCCCTTAATCTCCTCACAAATTGTCAGACCTTGGGGACTCTGCCTGCCTACTCTTGTTCCCTCTCCCCTCTATTCTTCTCGGATTTTTCCCTCAGTGTGGCTCCTGTGTATCTAATTCTGTCTTGCAGTCGGTTCTCTCAGAGAACCTGAACCTCTGCAATCACCAGGGAACATTGGCTCCTCTTCTCGACCTTGCTTCTACACGTAGGGGTTGTAGGTGTGCCTCCCTCGGGCTCCTTGAGACCAAGGACCCTGGGGTGGTGTGTTAGTCTACTTGAGATGACATAACAATATTATAGTCTGAGTGGCTTAGGGAACAGAAACGTGTTTGTTCACAGTTCTGGAGACTGGAAGTTCAAGATCAAAGTTCCAGAAGGACTGGTTTATGGCAAGGCCTCTACCTTGCTTGCAGATGGCCACCATCTCTCCATATCTTCACATGGCTTTTCCTCTGTATGTGTGGGTGGACAGAGCTCAAGTTCTGGTGTCTCTCTTCCTATAAGTACACCAATTCTATCAGATCAGGGCCCCACCCTTATGCCATATTTAGTATTAATTGCCTCTTTAATGGCTCTATTTACAAATACAGTCACATTGTGGGTGAGGCCCTCAACATACACACTTTCATGGGGACACAATTCTGTCCATACAGGTAGATGTTATACATTAAGGGTTCTCATATTAATAGAATTGAAATGAACCACATGATTATAGTTAGGGTATGGGCCTTGGTGAAATGGTAGGATTGAACTGGATAGTAAATTAAGGAGCACTAAAAAGGAATACCATTCCAATTCAAATTTCTACAAGAGAACAGTAATGAGGTTGATGACACAATTTTCTTTTAAACAGAGCTGGAAATGGATGGATATGAGCTAATGCCCCAAGAATAAGGGTTTTGCAGAACTTCCAACCCATTTTTTTGTTTTTTTGTTTTTTTGTTATCAGGGGATTGGACCCAGGGGTATTTTACCTCTGAGCTACCCGACAGCCCTAGTTAATTTTTTAGTTTGAAGCATGATCTAAGTTGCTGAAGGCCTCTTTAAGTTGCTAAGACTGGCCTCAAACCTGCAATCCTCCTGTCTCAGCCTCCCAGATATTGGGATTACAGATGTGCACCACCACATCTGGCTTCTACTTCTTTTTTTAATTGCAAGAGAACAGTTATGAATTTCATTGTGAACAGGCTATTTTTGTTTCTTGTGCTCTCTTTAGTGTATTATCTTGCACAGTTGTTGTGAAATGGGCTATTAAAAGCTAATTGTGAGCTGGGCGTGGTGGCACACGCTTGTAATCCCAGTACTTTGGGAGGCGGAGATCAGAGGATCCACGTTCGCGGCCAGCCTCAGCTCTCTCTCGCTTTCTGCCTCTCTCTCTACTTAGTGAGGCCCTCCGCAACTTCGTGAGACCCAGTTTCAAAATAAAGTATAAAAAATAGGGCCGGGGTTGTAGCGTGGAGGTAGAACGCCCCTGGGTTCAATCCCCAGTATCGCAAAAAAAAAAAAAAAGCTAATTGTGTATATGTGTGTGTGTGTGTGTGTGTGTGTGTGTAATAAAACAGTTGGCTATCCAATCTCACAAAACCATGCTAATGGGTGCTCAAAGGCAAAAAGATGTCAACTATTAGTGCAGGTGTCAGACTTACCTGTCTCTGTTCTTGTTGAGGCTGTGGGCAGCAAAGTATGTGTTCAGCATGAAGTAGGCACTCTGCAAGTACTTATTGAATGAGCAGAATCTTAATGGTAAGTGAAATACAGTGAGGGTTATTAGATTTTAGATGAAAAGCAAAAGTGATGCAAACTCTTGGATATGAATATCTGTCACAATGTTTAGTACACACGTTGATTGCCCTTCGGTCTTTGTTGCAATTAGATGATGTCTTTACCTACTTTCAAATGAATTGCATGAATTCAACTAGATTTGCTAATCCCATGAATACAAAACATATTAAACAATTAGGAATAGTGCTTTTTGATTCAAAATGTCTATTTAGCCATCTTATTACTGATTTTTATAAATAATCATCAGAATATAAAATCTTAGTAAAGTGCCCCATTAATTAACATAACGTTCAAGTAATTAGATATTTTTCTGATTCTAGCAACATATATACTATGTGAATATATATTCTAGCAATATATATACTATGAGAATTACAGAATTTAATGTTAGGAGTGGTATCTTGAAACAAGTAGTGAAAATAAAATGTTTCTTTTCCCGTATCCTCTGAATTTTTGTATTGCTCTCTTAACTGTTTGTGTTTCAGATAGAAAGCAAGACTGAGTAAGGGAAACACGATAGGCTTTTCAGCACAATTGAATCCACTGTTGAGAGTGGTCCCCATTCCCCTCATGTGGGAGACAAATCACAGAACACAGTTTGGGCAAAGATAGACTCAGAAAGCATCCCTCATCTCTTAAAACGGCATTCAGAGAGAGCTGATGATTTCGATGAAGGAAAGGCCTCAGGAGGCTGTAACGACTCACCCCAAATGGTCCCCCTTGTCATTGGAAGCACCGTGGAAAGCTTTCTCCAATAGGACTAATGCCAAGAGAAAGAGAGTAAATGAAACTATTTCTAATGTGCTTTGGTATTGTAAACATACATTCATTATATTCAAACACTCAGGATAACTTACTTACTGCACAAGCCAATTAGATCATCTCCAATCACATGTGGAAAGAGCTCAGGCTAATCTAATCAACCCAGGGATGCTCCATCTATTTCTGCGTTTCTGATGCCTTTATGATATTACAAACTGATCTGTAAACATGCTCTCCAGTGAGGAGAGCTCCTGCTCTTTGGCATAGAACTTCAGTCGATTATAATTTAGGGAAATAGAAATCTTTTATTATGATTCTCAGATTTGGAAAAAAATTTTAAAGTCTCCAAATAAGAACACTGCATATCCCTAGAAAACACAATACAAATTTGTTACTTAACTAGAAATTGGAGCTTTGTTTTTCAGACTTCGTTGAAGTTTTCTGACCATTTGAAAGCTTTTCTGCATGATTCCTAAGGACAGTGGGAAGAAGGCTGTGGGGAGGTGAAATGAAGAAATTCAGATTCTGTAACTTGAGAAAATGGCGTAGGTGCTCCTGCAGATCTGGGCCTCTCTAGGTCCCCAGTGGCTTTTAAAAATTTAAATATTTTAAAAATTTAAATATTAATTTGTTAAAAATTTTATTGTGTTGAATATAGATAGCACAAAATTTACCATTTTTAGTGTGCAATTCAATGTCAGTAAATACATTCAAAGTTGTGTAGCCATCGCCATTTCTAGAACTTTCTCACCATCTCAGAGACTTTATCTGCAACTCAATATTCCCATTTTTATTTTTATTTTTTTCTTTTCTTTCTTTCTTTATTTTTTTTATTGGTGCATTGTAATTATACATTTTGATATATGTCAGAGTATGAACATCATACATACACACATTGCACATTTAGCCCTCCCTCCAATCCCACCCTATTCCCTCCGTCTTCCCTCCCTTTCATGCTCCAGATAGTGATTGAGTCTTATAGGTTTGTGTATGTACATCACGTGCTATAGTGTGTTTCCCTCCACCCACCTCCCAACTCCCTCAGTTAGGTCAACTTCTTTGTCCATCTAAAGATTTCTTCTTCTTCCCTTCTAAGTCCCTTCTAAGTCCCATTCTATCTAGCTCCCACAGATCAGCTCAGTGACATTAGTAAGTCACTAAGAGTAAAAAATCGGATATTCCCATTTTTATATCCTTACAAATTGGATATGTGCATTACTGTATGAGGTAGACCCCCCCGACATGACCCTCCATACCTACCACATTGTGGTCTTCATGACCTTGTATAATTCCTCTTTCCTGGGGTATAGGTTGGACCAAATGAGGCACTTCCAATGAATGTGGTGGTAGTGATGGGATTCCATTTTGAGAATAGGGAGCAAAGAGCCCATGGCTTTCATCTAGGATGACTTTTTTACCCATCCCATCTGGGAAGACATGAGCAGCCCAATAACAAAACAAAACCCCAAAACTGCAAAAGCCATGCAGCATGGCACAGAGCTGAGACCCTCAGTCCACCTGTCTGTGAAACCAAAATCCATAAGAATGTGTGGAGGCGGATATTTGGTTCATGTCAATTCCTGAGATGGCTGCAGTACTGCTCAACAACTTGAGTATCACCTCACGAAAGACCCTGAGCGGAACCCCAGGCTAAGCTGCTCTTGTATTGCTCATCCACAGAAGCTGAACAATAAATATTTGCTGGTTTAAGCCATCAAGTCTTGGGGTAAATTGTTATGTAGCAGGAGATAACAAAAACACTGCCCTATCTTATTATGTAATTTTACATTGTAAAAAAATGCATGATGATAGAAATTTAAAATGATGAGGTAGAAAGTAAATAAACAATATTTTATATTATTTTGTTTTAATTCAATAGCTATTTTTATCTAAGTAAAATATGATTAAGGAATGTGACTGAATATGATCAATAATTTTTTAAATTCTCAAACTTCTGCAATGCTGGGATTTGCAGATCTGACTCTAAGTTCAGTTTATTTTATTCTTGACTTTAATGTCTACTATAGATTTTAAAAACACTTCTAAAATAGATTTTTAAAAATAAGCTACAAATTTTTCTAAGTATGCTAGTAGTGTGGTGATAAGTATATTTATAGTTCCCACTTACTTTTTTTGGCAATAAGTAACATAATGATGGAACTATCCCAAACATTGATTTCAAAACATTCTTCCATAACATTTGTTGGTTTTAAAATGGAGAAATTTTCTCATTTGTTGTTAAAACATTTTTTTATTTTGAAAGTTTCAATAAGATGCATTCATTTTTAAATTATTAATTTATTTGCTATTTGACATCCACACGTAACTAATAATATCAACAGAATTGGAATGCTTGCTTAGGTAAAAACATAAAAAGTATAACAGAACTTCAATAATTCTTTTTTTGTGTGTGTGGTACCTGGGAATGAACCCAGGGGCATTCTACCTCTGAGCTACACCCCCATCCCTTTTTAATTTTTTGTTTTGAAACAGGTTCTTGTTAGGTTACTGAGAGTCTTGCTAAGTTGCTGAAGCTGGTCTTGAACCTGTGATTTGTCTGTCTCAGCCTCCCAAGTACTGGGGTTACAGGCGTGCACCACCATGCCTGGCTTAGTAATTCTTTATAACACTTTTGTCATAATAAAACAGAAGAAAACTGATTCAAAAATAATAATAGTCACTCTCGATCTCATAATAAAATATCTTAAAGAATTTTTTTCCATTTTAAAGCTCTGGATTTTATTAATTGGGTGCATTAATCCTCCTATAGCATGCTATATGTCCCTTAGTTGCAATAACTCCCCTCTATGCTGTGGATAATTTCACTTATAGTGTCATCTCTGTACACTTGTTCTAGAAATCTTTAAATAATGTTGCTATTTTTGTGTTCATCAGAGCTATTCCTCCTTTGGATGCTACATATTTTTCTCCTTTAAATATTATTTCACTAATGAAAATTTTAATGTTTCAACTACATCTTCTCTATGACCTCTTTTCTTTAGTAACTTATAATAATTACTTCCATATGCATTTCATTTTTGACACTGATTTTAGAAAGTAACATAATACGTGCTAAGAACATCTGTCCTATTATTGAACTGTATAGCACACCCCTTGACTGCATAATACTTTATATTTATCTTTACAAATGTTCAGCAACACTTTATGCATCATCCAACAGTATTTACTGGCTACAATGTGCTTCATTTATTGCCATACATTCTATTTATTATCACAAAAACTTTTATCATGGCAGAAAAAAACAATTGTTTCCCCAATTGGGGTAGGTAGCGTTCTCCCCATTTCATTATTTATTTAAAAATGTCAACAGATGCTTCCAAATATTTCTCAAGTTAGATTGTATAAAGTACTGAATCCAGGCTAGTGTTATTTTTATTTATTTATTTATTTATTTTTTGCGGTACTGGGGATTGAACCCAGGGGCGTTCTACCTCCTCGCTACACCCCCCGACACTATTTTTTTTTTATACTTTATTTTTGAAACCGGGTCTCACGAAGTTGCGGAGGGCCTCACTAAGGAGAGACAGAGAGAGAGAGAGAGAGAGAGAGAGAGAGAGAGAGGGGGCGAGAGAGCTGAGGCTGGCCGTGAACCCGGATCCTCTGGTCTCCGCCTCCCAAAGTACTGGGATTACAAGCATGTGCCACTACGCGCGCGGCCCAGGCTAGTGTTATTTAAATAACACTTGAAACAAGATAACCATTCCTCTCTTATTCTGGATGCAAAGTGTTAAATGTTTTCTAAAGCATAATATATTCCTATTACTGTTGGCTAAAATCTTCATGTACAACTTAGGGTGAAAATCATGATGATAGTGGACATATATCCATATTTAAACTACTTTTTCATGATTTTAGAATTTAGGGGATAATTTTTAATCCAATTGAAATACAATATAAATAAATATATATGTATGCACACATATAGACAGACTTTTTTATTAGGATATCTATACGTACACATCATTATATTAGAGCATACATGTGTGTGCATGTGTGTGTTTGGTTTCTGTCGCTATAGCAAGTGCCCACCCGAAATAAGCTTATAAAGAGAAAAGGTTTATTTGGGCTTACAGTTATGGAGGTCACAGACCAAGATCACATGGACCCACTGCATTCAGGCCTCTGGTGTGGGGGAGCACATCGTTAATGGAGTGCGTGGTGGAGCCAGACCACTCACCTCATGCTAGTTCACATAAAGAGAATGAGAGGAAGAGTCCAATGTCCCACAATCCCCTTGGAGGGCACGCCCCCAGGACCTAAAGACCCCCCCTAGGCTAACCTCTTAAAAGTTCTACCACCTCCCAACAGCAGCAGGGGCTGGAGACCAAGCCTTTAACACATGGGACTTCAGGGGACATTCCAGATCCAAAATATCAATATATGTTCTTTTATAAAGGCAATCTTTATATGTCTGATGGAGTTTATATCATGAGAAAAGTCAGCTCCACTCTTTTCTTGCACCTTTTCTGGTGCTGGTAATTTCACCATTTTCTTTGGAATTTGTAGGTTGACACTAAGTGGCCATTCCCTTCCCTACTGGGATTTCCCTTGTCATGCAGAATCTGTAAGGCTTTGCTAGACCCTCTTGCCAGCAGGACTCTGGATACAGTTTAGCTTATGCCAAAAAATGCACTTCAGAAGAATTGGAAGGTGAAAGGGTGCCCCAAGTCACTCCTTCTTCTCCTAAGTAGCCTTGGTCTTTACCTTGGACTCAGACAATCATGTCCTGCAAGGACTGACAAAGGCCATGTACCACCGTGGTCATCTTCCCAGGGCCACATGTGAGCACACGGTGAGAAAGCAACCATCCGATCTCCAAGCCAGGAGCAGAGTCCTCCTCTGAGCCTGACCACGTTGGCACCTGCTCATGGATTTCAAGCCTCCAGAACTGTGACAAAATAAGTTTGTTTGTTTATTTATTTATTTTAGTATTGGGGTTTGAACCTAGGGTCATTCTGCCTCCAAGCTACACCCCCAGCCCTTTTCAGTTTTTATTTGAAATAGGGTCTCTCTAAGTTGCTGAGGGCCTCATTAAGTTGCTGAGGCTGGCCTTGAACCTGCGATCCTCCTGTTTCAGCGCCCCCTCCAAGTACTGGGATTACAAACATGCATGATCATGCCCAGCTCAAAATAAGTCTCTCTTGTTTATGTCTATGATGCTTTGTTACAATATTCTGGGTGGACTAAGACAATGAGGAACCCATAGAATATAAAACATGTTTCCTGGCTTCAAAGATTTTAAAGTATGATTAACAACAACAACAATAAAACCCAAAACAACTAGCAATACAAGGTAGAGCAGTCTACAAATATGGAATTTAGAAAAGAGATAATTTTGGCCTAAGTCAAGGAAAAAAGGCATTATAAGAAAAAAATTCATTTCTTACATATTGTGTTATGACCCAATTGAGGACAAGGGGGCAGAGAGTTTAAATTTATTCCACAAGTGAGGATTTTTCCCTGTGAAACCTCTCTCTTATTTTTTATTTCTCTCTCTTTTACTTTCTCATTTCTCCTCTGACCCTTTTGTACTCACCAACACATTTTGGCATGCCTGTGAGATGTGACGGATACTGTGATGGAAAAAAGATCCACTAAGAAAAACTGTGCTTACTTTTTTTATTTTAATGATGAATCTGGAAAGCTTCCCAGATGAAACATTTATTACACTAAATGTATTCTGCTGAGGAGGAAATTGACCAGAGAAGCATCAGGCAACTACATGTATTTACAGTATGTTGACCTCTCTTCTTTCCATTTCTGTGAAACATCTGTGAGTGATCTTGCCAACATTTTTGGCCTCTGCCTGGTTATTTGAAATCAGACATTTGAATTTCAGATATGTGCGTTTATATTTATCTGGCCAATGAGCCATCTTTGCAAGACATCTTGATATCAAAATGCCAGTTGCATTGTTTAATGGAGATTGGCAGAAAATTAGATTTTTGTTTATTTATTTTTTGTTATATCCATAAATCATATTCTTTTGTGCAAAGGATTCAAATTTTATTAAAATAATGGCAACAGTGCATTCCTTACTTATCAGTCATGAAGAAGAGAGAGTACTCAATATTTTGTTAAGCATTAGCAGAAAACCTGAAACTCTATGGTAGTTATTGGTTGAGGAGGACAAACCATTTCATTAGTCTGTGGAGTCTATGGTCTGGGAAGGAAGAGAGAAACTATAATGAAGGGTAAACATTCCTAATTAAAAAGTCCAAACTATGAAATATTCCAAAATCTGGGACTTTTTGAGCATCAACATGATACCACAAGTGGAAAATACTACACCTGACCACATTCAATGGGTCACGGTCAAATCCAAGCATACTAAAAATATTGCAGCCAGGCGTGGTGGTGCACGCCTACAATCCCAGTACTTGGGAGGCTGAGAAAGGAGGATCTTGGGTTTGAGGCCAGCCTTAGCAATTTAGCGAGACTCTCAGCAACACAGCAAGACCCTATTTCAAAACAAAAAATAAAAAGGGCTGGAGGAAAAATAAAAGTAAAAAGGTCATGTTCATAGGTAGAATGCCCCTGGGTTCAATCCCTAGTACCAAAAAAAAAAAAAAGAAATTGTGTAAAACTACCTTCAGGTGATATGTATGAGGTGTGTATGAAACAGATTGTTTTCATGTTTAGCCTTGGGTCCCCTCCCCAGGATATCTCATTATGTAAATGCAAACATTCTAAACTCTGTAAGAGTCTGAAACATTCTGTTCTCTTGCATTTTGTTCTACCCCCATGGTGCTGGAGATGGAACTCCAGGGTCTCACATGTGCTGGGCAACCACTCTACCCCAAGCATTTTGGGTATGGGATACTCAACCTGTACTGGGAAGATGAATTCTTAATGAGAGAAGAATTGGAAAAGAATGCATGACAGGGTATTGTTTTCTACTACAAGGGTTTGCATGGGGTCTTCAAATGCTGGGTCCCCTGGAATCATTTAGAAAGGCAGGGAGATTGCATCTGAACTGCCATGCAGTGGTTTTGAAACCAGTTCCATTTTCCATAGGCTTGGGTTCCAGACTTCTTTTTTTCTAGCTAAGAGTGGAACTAGTTTCAAGACATATTAATTAGTAGCTCAATCAAATTAGTCTTTAGATGACTAAAATGAAGAAGAGCATAACTGCCAGTCTCCTAATACGAATGCCAACTATGAAATTTGTTGGTGGTGTGGTTGTTCCTGAGGCAAAACAATGCGTTTTGAATATTGCTGTCTTGGCATCAGATGTGCCTAGAACCAAGTCCTGGTTGTTACGCTGACCATATGATCTTACAAAAGGGGCTTCTTTACCACTCGATTTTCTTATAAAAAATTGGAGAAGAATAGGGCCTGTCTCGTCCAATTATTGTGAAGATAAATTAAATGGTGCAAACAAAATGATTCCTAAGGTGTCTGCCACAGAAGGTGGCATGATTCTTATTTTGTATTTTTATCATGGTACTTTCACATTTGGGATCTCATTTAATCCTGGAAGCCATACTTTATATGACAGCTGCATGCTAGTGTTGTAATAAGGTTGATAAATGGATTTTTATAGCGATGCAGTGTCCATTTCCTTTAAATCTCTGTATTTCCATTCATGCAGTCAACTAAGAAGTTTTCATAGGTAACTTGCAGAGCTGACCCACTTTCGTGCTCCTCTTTCTGAGATCAGAATCCCACTCTATTCTGCTGTAATGATGGGAGAGAAAATATGGCTGGACTTTGACCCCAAAGTCACACAAACCCAGAGTAATTGATAGAGTAAATCATAAATGGGCGAGTATACAAGTAAAATTTATTTGTCTCTGCCTTGTGCGTGCACATGTGTGTTTACTGTAGTTCCATAAATTAAAGAATCAGCTGTGTATCTCTAATAAATATGACGTTGACACATGAATAATCTAAGATGCTATTCTGGTACTGTGTGTGTGTGTGTGTGTGTATGTGTGTATGTGTGTGTGTGTGTTTAATTCCAAATTTTCTAAAGGTGATGGAATCTTTTGTTCAACAATATTCACTTTAGCATGAACCTCCTTTATGAAGGGGCTTAGAGCAACAGTCAGAACCACATTAAATATCTCCAGTAAAATATCTCATCTCCCTGCAGTGCCTGAAGTAAAAAATAACATTTAAGTCTGTACTGTTCTTTAGATGAAATGTAATGATCTGGACTTATATAGTATGTTAAAATCTTTTGTCATTGAGCAAATCCCACAGTAGGCAAGGTATACTGTATGTCACAGGACATTAAAATGATCATTCAACCAAAAGAAAATAATAAACTGGATAGGCCATAAATCTCAGGCACACTTGGTGACTATTAAAAATCTGCCAAAATTCACTGTCTAATGATGTGATTCCAATCAACCCAATTTATCAACCTTATGGGCTGATTAAAACTGTATTTCTCCATTAAGGTTAACTCTTTACATCTGAGAATTACATTCTGTGAAATAAGACACCAGACTGAGATCCTGGGATCTAGTAACTACAGATTGTTAATAGAAATCGTGATTCTTAAAACATTCACCTGATTCAGGAATACACATTTAAAAATATTTAAAAATATTGTTATATTTCTTCTCTGGCTTAAAAGGCACATGCTATCTTAAAATCAGTACCTTACTCATTACCTACTTTCAGAAAGGATCCAATTCAGTCCAGAAACATCTCATCAAACCTTCTCACCATGTTTGTAGTCTTAGAGTTCCCTCAGGTATATAATCAGAAGGTGTCTACTTACATATTGGAGAGAGAGGGGGATCCATTAATCACAGAATAGCATTCTTTATATAGAAAAAAAGGCTCACTCCACACTTTTTCCACATAAAGACGTGACATTCAAGTAGAAATGGATGGAATTCGTTTTTATGAATAGGGCCCTTGCTGACTAATTCTTTTCTGGGAGGGTAATGGGCAAATGTTATCCAGATGCATTCCTCTGGAACGATTCCCAGTTTAGAGAAGTGAAAACTACTGTACTTGCAGTATAATAAAGGGCAGTCAGAGAAACATGATAGCTACATAAATAGTGCAATACCTTCCTCTCCTGCCTGTCTGGTGTCATGAAGCTGGAACTCTTACAGAGACCTTCCATGCCACACTGATAACTTGGAGTCATCCAACCTGATAGATTCTTCTCTTAACTCATCTTCTGGTAGCAGCGGAATGGAATCAGAATCACGATCTGCTCACAGCCCCAAACAACAAGAAATTTACCCACCCCAACTTGTGTGTTTGCCCAATTCGATCGGTAGGCAGAGGAAGACAAATGTTCCTTTCTTCTCCCTAGAAACGCTCTCATGTCTCAAAAATTTCCCTCCAGTTCTATCCCTCCTCCTTTTGGCTTCTCTTTTCTGCCTGAATCTCAATTCCTCACCCACCTGTTGAATTGGGTGTAGCCTGTGGTTCTTTTGAGTCTTCATCTCACTGTTTAGCTCTTTCCTGGTGTTTTCATGCCTCTTTCTTATGGTAGCCTCACATAGTCTTTTCAATGTGTGTGTGTGTGTGTGTGTGTGTGTGTGTGTGTGTGTGTGTGTAGAAGGAGAAAAGCGAGCTCAGGTGGCTATTTTTCTCCTAATAAGGACACCAGTCCTATTTGATTAGTCTCACCTTTACTCCCTCTTTTTACTTTAAATACCTCCTTAAAGACCCGCTCTCCAAATATAGTCACATTGGGGGTTAGGGCTTTAACATAGGAATTTTAGGGGGTACAAGTTAGCACATACAATCTGGTGAAATTATTACATTTTAAGTTAGATTGAAGTAATAGGATACACATCATAGTATTATTGGTGAGAATTATACATATTAATACACTTTGATGATTCCTGAAATTGTATCTCTAACTTCAAACTACTCCTGGCTCCAGGGCTAGATATTCAACTGTCTTCTCATAAATATTCCATGATCACCTCAAATTCATCCTTCTCTCCACATCTCCTATTCCTTCTAGCTCTGTGTTATCATCACCTGTTTTCTTCTGTACTCAGTGGACTGATCTACTTACCCAAGCAGAAACCTGGAAGTTGACCCAAACTCTTCCGTCTTTTAGTACCCACATTTGGTAAAGCATCAAGCATTGCAATATTTACCCCGAAAATGTCAATTAAAATTTCCTTACACTCTCCACCTGCAGTGTCTTGACTTCTGGATCCTTATAATCCTTACTAGATTAGTATGGTGGCTTTATGTTTAAGAAATTACTTTTTCTAGCTGGAAATGGTGGTAGATGCCTGTAATCCCAGTATTTGGGAGGCTGAGACAGGAGGATCACATGTCCGAGGACAGCCTCAGCAACGTAGCGAGACTCTTCAGCAACCTCACAAGACCCTGTTTCCAAACAAACAAACAAACAAACTAACTAACTAACTAACTAACTAACTAACTAAAAAGGTCTGGGGATGGAGCTCAGAGGTAGAAAGCTCCAGGTTCAATCCCTAGTACCACAAAAAATAAATTACTTTTTCTAAAACTAATGCACAGTCATGAAGAATGTTAACTTGAAAGAGTGCAATGAAAATTTTTAAAGATCTACAGAAGAGAAATCGATAGTAACCTTTACTATTTTGAGAAAGATGTTTCCAGATTTAACTTTCTATATGCATATTATATATATTTCATAATATATAGTGCTTTTGTGTCATAATATACTGTATAATATGTATGGTGCTTTATAATAGAGAAAATATGATATATAAAGAAATTAAAAATAAAATGTATATCAAATGGAATAAAAATGATACTTTATACATACATTATGGAATGTTATAGAGTCTATAATATACATGGCATTATAAGAGTAAATATTACATAGTTATACCATAGAATGGTATAACATAGTATGATATCATCTAATATACATAAGGTACTCTATAATAATAATGTAATGTACAAGGTAATCTGTTTCACAATTCAGTAATGTAACCTTTTGTAACTCAGTATTAGGTTTACAGGAAGCTCGTCATTGGTCTCCTTTTCTTCATTTTGCCTCTCATTGATCCTAGAGGCACTTAGTATCCAGTGATAATAGAACTCAAGAAAGCCTCCCTTAGATTTAAAGACAAAGTACAAGCACCCTAACATGATGCATAATTCAATCATGAAAGGACAGATGGAGAGATGGATGGATGGAGTCATTTTTGATCCACCTAACCTCTCTGAATTCCATGCTGCAACAACACTAAAGTATTTCTCACTTAATAAGCACACTAAGCTATTGCACATATTGGATCTTTTCTCATGTTTTCCCTAAGTGGAGTGTTGTTTTCCATAGGATTACCCTAGCAAATTTGTATTTTTTCAGCATTCAGCTAGACCTGACTTCCCTTTATGACTAATTCAAACACAATCATGACCTTTAGTTTATCCTACATTCAGAGGTATATTTCCATTACCAAATCATCTTGCATGTCAAGTTACTTTTGCATTTGTTTACCACTCTTTACTTCTATTTTGCTATTTTATAGTTCTCTTTATTCCATTAAGTTAAAAGAATGCCTAATTTATAAGACTTGGCAAGCAAATGTTTGCTGAAATGTTATTAAACTGATTTCTAAGCAATTCTATAGGACTTTAGAAGTCATTCTTCAAGTGTGGCAATGATTTGTTATCAGGGTAAAACTTGTACTAGCTTTTTCTTTTATTTTTCAGTGGTTAATACTAAAACCTTATCTATCTCCTCATTTTGGTTAAATACAATGAATATCCTTCTTTAGTACATTCTAAATATGTATTTGTACTGTGGTGAAAACTACACAGAGATTCCATCTAACTCCAGTTAGGATGGCAGTCATCAAGAATACAAACAATAATAAATACTGGTGAAGATGTGCAGAAATAGTAACCCTTATACACTGTTGGTGGGATTGCAAATTAGTACAGGTACTATGGAGATCAGTGTAGAGGTTCCTTGGAAGACTGGGAATGCAACCACCATATGACCCAGATATACCACTCCTGGATATCTTTCAAAAGGAAATGGAGTTAGATTATTATAGCAGTACATGCATATCCATGTTTATAGCAGCACAATTCACAATACCGAAATTATGGAACCCTTCTAGGTGTCCATCAACAGATGAATGGATCACAAAACTGTGATATGTACACCATGGAATTTTACTCAGCCATAAAGAAGAACAAAATTATGTAATTTTCAGGAAAATGGATGAAACTAGAGAATATTATGATAAGTGAGATTAGCCAGTCTCAGAAACTGAAGAGTTGTATGTTTTCTCTCATATGTGGAAGCCAGAGAGAAATTGGGTAACAAAAGGGACCTCAGAAAAAGTAGTGGAGACTCCAGTGATGTGAAGGAGGGCTCTTAGGGGAGTGATGGGGGGAGGGGAACGAGACTTGATGAAACAGTTCAAATAATGCTATGTGTGTATATGAAATTATCAGTACCAATCTCAAACATGTATGGGGAAGGAGAGTGAGAGAGGTGGTATCTGGAGGGAAACACACCGAGTGTTGTGTACATGTATACTCCTATCACTCTATACTTCATTATGATGTATAATTACAATGCACCAATAAAAGTATATTTAAAAAAACATATCCTTAAGATGAACATAATACTGTATACCCCATTCTGACATTGACAGTTTCCTCATGATAGGTGCTGACTTGCCCTGAGGCAATATAGAATAGTTCTTATACCTAGGATTTCACTGAGGCATTGGAAATTTATAAAGCAGTAAATATTTCCCCATAATCTGGATAGTATTTTAAAAACCATACCTACAGTCTCATCTATTTAGGTATGATACTCTCCTTTGGAGTTCACTGTGAAAATTTAAGTTACTGTAAACCCTAATGACATAAAGTTTTGATAATTGAGGAAGGAGGGAGAACATCAAGCTATTTCATCACCACTGTGACTTATGGGCTGATAAGATTCTGACATAGCTGGGCATGGTGGCACACACTTGTAATCCCCGTACTTGAGAGGCTGAAACAGGAGGATCACAGGTTCAAGGACAGCCTCAGCAAGTAGTGAGACTCTCATCAACCTAGTGAGACCCTGTTTCAAAAAGAAAAATAAAATAGGGCTGGGGGTGTAGCTTGGAGGTAGAATGCCCCTGGATTCAATCCCTAGTACCCCAAAAAGGAAAACATAAGAGTCTGACATAAAGGAGCAAATTTAAAATGTGTTTATTCCTTAAATCGTATATGTCCTTATTCTTAGAATACAAAGTATTATTATACCTCTATGTTACATGCCTCTAGAACAACAAAAAATGCTCATTACTTTGCACCAATGATTTGAAAAGTGGGAAGAACAACCCATGTATGAATTCAGATCCATGCAAACTTCCCTTTGTACCCAAGAGGAGACATATTCCATTCCATTGTTTACACTCAAACCTTAGCAGATTACAATATTTCAGAAAGAGAGGAAAAAGTTCCAACAGGGACCATATGTCGTCTCTTCAGGGGAACAAGATGGAAAATTTTTCAAATATGAAAATACAAAACCAGATATAAAACAAAACCCCTAGGAAGAACTTAATAGTTCATGGTTAATCAGTAAGAGACAAACACAATTCCATAGTATTTTCTAGGAGTCTAATGAGAATCACTTTTGTTTGTTTAAATAAAATGTATAAAACCAAAAATAATGAAAACACAGGAAAAAGTTTAAAAAAAGTATAGTCCTGAGGTATGTAATTGATTGGAATCAATGCAGTAGCACAAGAATATGTAAATATCTAGAAATATATTTGAGTATCAAGGCAAAACAAAATGTTTTGCTGAGGAGCAATACGTCTCTGGAAATTTTTTTGTGACTAACAAATTGATACACAATTCACATTAATACATTATCAGAAACAGGGACCATCTGTTTGGATATCAAATTTTGGAAGTATAGTATATTTTAAATATAGTAAAGCATATTTCTAAACAATACATTTCTCCTAGATAACTGAAGAAAATGATTTTCCTCTTTTGTACTTTAAATCTTTAACTCCAGTTAAAGATTTAACTGGAGTTAAATCTCATTATGGGTAAAACAGAAAAGTAAAATGGTCAATGATTCAAAAGACCTCCATGGAGAATCCCCACGTGGGACTGATGTGGACTGAGGGAGATGAGGCACTGCAGCACTCATCCAGGGGCCGAGCTACTTCTATGCAAATTATTTGGACCTTCAGGATTTGATTACAACTTGTACCCAGGAACATTTATTTCACTATATGAAGTCTACTCCTTATGCCACAATCATGGGTTTAGTCTCTTCAAAAGTCCAGTGGCAAGCTAGGATATATTTTTTACTAAAGTAGAAAAGAAAGTTATCTACAGAAGAGGTCATGAATTTATTCCAAATCCTCATGTGTCTGTGCTACGATTCCTATTACAGCTCCTTGAAGGCTCAATATAGCATCCTATTTACTACTCATATACCAGGTATCTGAGGGTCAAAAATTCCAAGTGACAGAGTAGTTTGCATTGTACCTTGGACTTGCTGTGGATACTGAGTTTCACAAGAGACCACTCAAAATTAGCTGTCTTCAGAATTACTTGGTAAGTTAGAGCAACACTATAAAGTGGCATGTACCCTCTATAACCTACAGTACGAGTTGTTAAGATATAAACACACTATTTCCCTTAGAAAGAATATTCTAGCATGTGCCAGTGGTAGACTCCCCCCAACTTGAATAGTAGACTTACCATCTTCTGACACACTCATGTTTGACAAAGGCATCATGGTATTTACCACATGTTACCTTCTGACTATCATGTCCAATCACTGTGATGTCATCAGGGCAGTAGACCAGTGTGGTATGCTGTGGGATGCCAAGAAAATGTGCACGTTTGTATTCTAACTTATGACATAGAGTGAAAGACCTGGCATAACAACAAAGCGAGGGAGAGGAAGTATTCTGTTGCCTCTACCAAGTAAAAGCAAGCCACTTTTGGTGCATTTTGCAGAGAGATGATAAGGATATAATGGAAAAAAGCATACACACCACTTGTGAAATAAATAAAGGTCCTAATAGGTTGGTTCTACCTCTTGTTTTATTTTTTATTTTGTGCCAGGTCAGAATGGGAAGGACCAGATGGACCTGAGAAGGTAGTAGAGGTACCTTATCATATACCTATGAGAGCAGTAAGTTACACATGAATTGTGTCTGAGAAAGAGAGAGAGAGAGAGAGAGAGAGAGAGAGAGAGAGAGAGAGACTTAGGTTAAGGCCAGAGAAACAGAAATATGTGCTAACACATCAAAACCCAAAGAGTAACTGAAGTCATTATCAGAGACTGAAGCGTAAAGTGGGGGCATTTACAAAGACAAAAGATATGATGTAAAAAATTGCAAGTTATGTTGTGTGCATGTATGAATGTCACAATGAACCCATTATTATGTATAATTATGATGCACCTTCACTCTGCTCACCAGGAGCAGTGCTGTGGTGTCTAAGTATTTGAAACACTAGCATTGTAAATTCCCTCCAAATTAAGGGATTAGCTATATAATCTCAGATCAGGTCCTACTTGCCACATAGTTGTAAAACCCATGTTCTTCCATGCTGACTCTACATTCCCACTTAGATGCAATATCTGTCTAGGAGGAACTGGTGTTATTCCTAGTCCAGTGCACAGGTTGAATATAGAGATGAAATTAATTAATTTCAGCCCTAATTAACACCAGAAAGATACATTATTTTGAATCACAAGAATTATTATAGCAAGTGATTTAGTAAGCATAAGTAATAATCAATTCCACATACACACACCCAAACACACACACCCCTATCTTGAATTTTCATTTAAAAAATATGACTGTTGGTGATTAGAACTGTCCTAATTAGCAATCTTTCTCTGCATTACATTATCATACTGAAAACAGTATACTAATATAATGACCTATGCAAGATCAGAAATGTCTGCCTATAAGGATTATCCAAGATGTTGTACAGTTCTCAGAGTTAGATTTTGTTTCTGGGACTTCTAAGGAGTTTGTTAATTTTCTAGGTCCATTTAATCCTTAGTCTTTTACCTGAACTGCTCATTCTATGGAAGTATTCCCAGTGTACCTCTCACTGCATCATTTCAGGCTTAGGGGTGAAATAAGGACAGATACTATTAACTTACTTCATATGACACAGACTTTCCATCAGATAGTAACATTAAATTCAAATACATGTGTAGATAATAATGGGTCCAAAATCCATTACCGGTGTCCTGAGTCCCCCTATTCCCTTCTTTTTTTATGTTCATTTATTGGTGCATTGTAATTATACATTTTTAGCTAGCTAAATAACTTTGCTATTGATCCATGGCCAAAAAAGCTAAAATACTATGGGATGGAATTTGTGGTTCTATTTTTTTAAATTGGATATGCATAGAAAAACATTTTAATATATAGTTTTCTAATTAGAAATGGTGATTTTATAATTTAGAATTATTATGAAGTATAAAACAAACATATAAATGGAACTACAATATCACTGGTCCTCGATAGTGTATGGATTACAACTTAGAATCTCTTTTCCAGTTTTTATATAAATTCCCCAAGGGGAACCATGACTGATCATGCCTGTCTCCAACTCAGTACTGAGTCCTGGGAGATGGAACACTCCTACTCTACAGTCTAGGTTTATCTCCACTTTTGTGGTGGAGGAAGTGGTGCTTTTTGATTTACAGCCTTCCTCTACTTTCTCCCCCCTCCCATAATTTAAGAGTAATTATCATAAAAGAGGTAGTGGATATCTTCCTGAACTCCCAAGAAACCACAAGGTGGTTTGCTAGAACTTAAAGAAAGATACAGCCAGTGAGAAATTGCCCATAACGAGTATGGACAGGTTTTAAGAATAGTAATAACCTGGGTTTAATTTCTACTTACTTCCTTTTCTGGGAAATGGTATAGACTGAGAATTCTATGTCCCAGACTGAACAGAAGCCTAAATTTCAGTTTTGAATTAGAGAATGTAGGGTGTAGAGTGGATTATTTCAAGAATTGACATGTAGAAACCCTACTTTTTTTAATATACCTAGAGTTAGATGACCTTTGACATATGGGGAGAAGTTAATTAAATTCTATTTTCTGAATTGGGATTCTTTAGGTTGTGAACATCTATATCATATGCCATGTTAGTGTACTATGGTCTTCAACTTTAAGAATTATCTTTTGTTATGTTGTATTTCCATTTAAAAGAGAATTCATAGAGCAAATTTATACATTTTTAGAGTTTTATTTGTTGACTACAGTAAATAAATATCATCCCATATCTGAAAATAGAAAGTAGTTTTATGTCTAACTGTGACATGGGCTCTGATCTATAGCTCTTATATATTTTGATGATTCTGCCTATGAAACATCATGTTATGTAGCTCTAAGTTTTCTTTGTATGTACATCTGAGAAACAGTGATCAGAAACCTCAGGGAATGCATTCTTCAACTATCATCTGCAATAAAAATATAATTTCCACATTGTATAGTATATCAGTTTCAAAGCTAAATTTTCTAATGAGTTGAATCACACATGCATTGATTGTGTAGGCTAAATGAAAATTTTATTCTACATAATTAGAATCAACTTTTAATCTGTATAGTTTCCCTAAGCAAGAATAAATAAATAAATAAAATTCTCAACTAACACTAGATAGCAAAAATAATTTTATTTTGTGACTTATATCTGTGGCTTAATGCAATGCATCAAATATGCAAGAAAATGTTAATTTTATATTTTACTAGCATGCAAAATTATTTAGATACATACAGAAATAAGCACACATGAATATAGTATTTATTCACTCTTTCCTTTTTTGCCAAAATATTACATTTCCAATGCTTCAAGGTCTATTCTGATAAAATAACTTAAATGCTAAAGAATAAATGAACTGTCTTCAGAGAAAATAGTTTTTCATAAGCATAAAATTAGATAAAAATTCTCAGAAATTTATGTGGCTTGGAATTAGAAAAAAATGTGGATTTAGTCCTTTAAAAAGAAGGTAAGATTTTCCTTAGAAAATCTCATCTAGGAACATAGTAGGTATTTAGTAAGTGAATAGCATTCTAAAAAATCTAATTTCAAGAGAAATTTAGCTCAGAAGATTTCATCTTTTCCATGAATCCTTTTTAGTTCCTTCTCTGGGTTCAAAGAAAAATATCATTTAGAAAAAATATTCATTTTAGGTAGCTGTTAATGTGAATTTATTTCATTATCCTCTGAAATATTGGAAAGCCAATTATAATTTCAATAAGTTTAATGAATTGATGCTATTTATTATCACATTTAAAGGGAAATAAAAGTTTTTTAAAAAACTCTCCCATAATAAATAACTTAAAATAAATGAAGAATATAGATTATTAGACACTCAGGTATTTAATTCCAAGTTTACTCCATATATATTTAAAAAATTTTTGTGGCACTGGGGATTAAACTCATGGGCATTCTGCCTCTGAGCTACACCCCCATCCCTTCTTATTTTTCATTTATTTTTTATTTTGAAACAGGATCTTGCTAGGTTGCTGAGAGTCCCACTAAATTTCTTTCTCTTTCTTTCTTTCTTTCTTTCTTTCTTTCTTTCTTTCTTTCTTTCTTTCTTTCTCTTTCTTTCTTTCTTTCTTTCTTTCTTTCTTTCTTTCTTTCTTTCTCTTTCTCTCCCTTCCTTCCTTCCTTCCTTCCTTCCTTCCTTCCTTCCTTCCTTCTTTCTTTTTTCTTTCTCTCTCTCTCTCTGTCTCTCTCTCTCTCTCTTTCTTTCTTTCTTTCTTTGTGGTACTGGGGGTTGAACCCAGGGACATTCTACCTCTGAGCTACACCTCCAGCCGTATTTTTTATTCTTTATTTTTAAACAGGGTCTCATTAAGTTGCCGAGGGCCTCACTAAGTAGCTGAGGCTGGCCGCGAACCCGGATCCTCTGGTCTCAGCCTCCCAAGTACTGGGATTACAAGAGTGCACCACCACGCCCAGTTTCCATGTATCTTTTGAAGCATTAAAATAATCAGAACCAGATGAAACTGCCTATGCACTCCTCCTCTGCATTCCATATTACCTAAATGCTCCAAATAATGAAATTATCATTGTATTTTCACACTTTTTCTACACATTCACGTATCCATGAAATATATATTTCCTAAATATATACATAAATAATACTGGTCCTGTTCAATTTCATTTATCTTTTTAAAAATTAATTTTTAAGCTGGACATGGTGATGCATGCTTGTAATCCCAGTACTTGGGAGGCTGGGACAAGAGGATTGCAGGTTCGCGGCCAGCCTCAGCTACTTAGTGAGTCCCTCCGCAACTTGGTGAGACCCTGTTTCAAAATAAAGAATACAAAATAGGGCTGGGGGTGTAGCTCGGAAGTAGAATGCCCCTGGGTTCAATCCTCAGTACTGCAAAAATAATAATAATAATAAAATAAAATAAATAAAAATTATTTTTTAGAATGGCTTTAAATTTACAGAAAAATTAAGTGAGAAATAGAATTCCTGTATAATCTTTTTCCATCCCATCCTTGATAATGTCCTTTCATTACTATCTTGCATGAGTGTGGTGCATTTGTTACAATTGATATACCATTATTTTGGTCAAAAGTCCATAGTTCAGGCTTCCCTCTTTGTGTTGTTCATTCTATGGATTTTTGCAAATATTTGTTGACATAAATCTAACATTATAGTAACTTATAGAAACTTTCACTGCCCTACAAGATCCCTTTTGCTCCACCTATCCATTCCTTGCACCAGTCGTCTGAATGTCTGGTGACCATTGTCTTTTACTGTCTTCATAGTTCTGCCTTTTCCAGAATGTCATATAGTTGGAATCATAGAATGGAGCCTTTTCAAACTAGTTTCTTTCCCTTAGTAACATACATTTTAGGTTCATTCATGTCTTTTTGTATTTTGATTGCGTATTTTTTATTGCTGAATAATCTTAATGAGGTTCAACTCATTAATTCTTTTCTGCCATGGATAATAGATTGGTGTTCCATCTAAGATACTCACTGCCAAATCCAAATTCACCTAGATTTTCTCCTATATTACCTTGTAGTTGATCTTTTGTGTTTTACATTTAGGTCTATGATTCATTTAGGATCAGTTTTTATGAGGGGTATCATGTCTGCACCCAGATTTTCTCTTCTGAATATGGAAGTCCAGCTGTTCCAGCACTGTTTGTTGAAAGACTATCCTTTCTCCATTGAAGTGTCTTTGCTTCTTCTCAAAGATTAGCTCACTATATTTACAAGAGTCCATACCTGGATTCTCTCTTCTGTTTTGTCTATTTGCTTATTGTTTCATCGGCCCCGTAGTGTCATGATTTCTGTAGCTTTAGAGTATGTCTTGAAGTCCATGGTGTCATTTGTATGTCTTGAAGTTAATGTCAGTCCTCTGACTTTAATCTTCTTCAATATTGCAAGCATCCATTTGTCAATATTTGCAAAATAATTTACTGAAATTTTAAGTGAGACTGTGTTGAATATAAAGGTCAGGTTGGGAAGAGTGACATCTTGATAATATTGTCTTCCTATCATTAAACATAAATCTTTCTTAGAAGTTCCAGTCCATGGCAATTGACACCATTGCTGTTGGGCATGTGGCAAGGCAGGAGCGTGTGGTGGAGCAAAACCACTTACATCATAAGGCAGGAAAAAACAAGGACGAAACCATGGTCTTGCAATCCCCTTTGATAGCACACCCTCAGTGACCTAACAGCCTCCCAAGATGCCCTACCTCTTAAAGGTTCCACCACCTTTCAAATAGCACTACAGTGGAGATCAAGCCATTAACACATGGACCTCTAGAAGACATTCAAAATACAAATAGCACATCCTAATTTGAGCTTAGTGCTTCAAAAATAATTTCTTCACCATTTGTACCATGATAGAATCCTTCTACCTCTGGCTCATGGTAACTTTCCTCCAATCATAATTTTTTCAGACTGCTGAACACCAGGTAAGTGCATTTTAAAAACAAATGTTAAGTATAAATCTAGTAAAAAGAAAGAAAATAAAAAATAATTAATGCATCCTTTAAGGCAAATAATTAACAACATTTAATATTAGAGTTAAAACAAATCAGTACATTACATCGGGATATAAGCATGCAGTATATATTCTATCAATTGTCTACCATCTAAATGGATTATTTATACACTGGATACTATACCTCAAATCATCATGAGTAAAAGTGTTTTGTGAACTGAGCCAAATCTAAACACTCATACTCAATACTCCTAATTTTAGAGCTAAGAAGTATGCTTAGGTAAAGACGACCACATAATGCTAGAAAGAGCATGTTATTCTTTATGAGAGTATAATTTTTAAAGCCAAAATACCAGCTCAAATCCTCTGAAAATGCCTGTGAGGCAGCCAGATAGCTGTTTCTTTGCCTGTGCCAACATATTTTTCCCCAAAATGAGGTGTCCGCATGTTCAGCCAATCAAATAAACTGTCTGGCTGAACATCCTAAGGTGCTTTAAAATTCAGTAAATAGTACTAATCACTTCCATTTCAGTATTGATATTAAAGGCCCTATTCATGCCAAAAAAAAGTGGAATGCAGCTGTTCTGAGCTTTCCTTTAGAATTTGTATCTGAGCGTCTGCTTGCATAATGAAAAATATTCCTGTATTTTGTGTTCATCTGTATTTAAGAGGTTTAGAGCAGGCGTATATAAAGACATAGCAGCAACACAGAACTTGAAGGAATACACCCCTTTTAGCTCAGAGATAGAGTGGCCTGGAGAAGGCGGCTGAGGATTGACCAGAAATGGATGGTTTTCATTTTTGTTAAAATGTCAAATGCATCTGAGCATTTCCCCCCAAATTTTAATTGGTTGATGCTGTCAAATGCATCTTTGCAAAACTTGAAAAATGTTCTAACATTACCACTAAGATTTAAGTACTTGATGCAGTCAAGAGTTCCTAGATAAGGATAGCATGTTTTAATTGTAGTAACTCTATACCCATATTGATCTTCTAAATAGTAATAAAATTTGTCCTGTTAAGAGATTTTTCACTAAGAAATGTCCTTGATCTATTAAAATTAAACCTTAATTTTTGTTCTGCATATGCATGGCATAATTTTTACTATTCATTTATTCTAGATTATATTTTTTGAATGCTCCAGTTGTATTTATCATTGTCATAGAATTTGGTAGATATACACACTTGTTGTTTTTTGTGTTTGGAATTAAAGAAGAAAATTTCCCACAAACATAATTCTCTGTCAAAATATATATTTCTGTTTCTTAAAGTTTTGCTTATTTATAGTCAAATATTACTCATTTAAATTTTTGTCTGCAAAGCATAGACTACCTTTCAATTGGATCTTGCTGGAACAAAGGCTCAGTTATAATGAAATGAGAATGAATGGAATGCTTTCCTAATTATCCCTGCTTTTCATACACCCCTTGACCTTTGGATAGGGAATAGCAGGCATACTTGCCCAAGATCACTGGCTCAGTAGAAATTTTGCTCTGCAGGAGAGTCTGCTGTAGTTTAGAGCTCAAGTCTTCCCCAAAGGTCCATGCATTAAAGGATTTGTCTGGAGCCTATAATGCCATTGGGAGGTAGCAGAACCTTTAGGACGTGGGGCTTGGTGGGAGGACTTCTGGTCATTGGGGCATTCCATTCAACAGGATATGGGGACCCCAGTTCCTCTTCTTCCTCTCTTTGTATCTGGCCATTTGGTGAAGGACTCTGATCCCGGTGCATTTCCCACCATGATGTGCTGCTGCCTTGCAACAGGCCCAAAGCAGTGAGACCAACTGACCTTGGACTGAAACATCTAAAACTGAGACAAAGTAATCCTTTCCTCTTGTAAATTTGATTTTATCAAGTATTTTGTTACAGTAACAAAAAGCTGAATAAAACAAGACCTTTCTTCACCATAAATGGCAGAAAATAATTCTCTGGAAAAACAGTTTTGAAAAACTTTCAGAAGATACTTTTGATGAGTTAGAGAGGAAGTAGCACACAAATCTCGTTTCACCTTTTCTTCAAATCTTGGCACCTGAACCTCAAACACTTCATTTCTCTCTGGTCTACTGTGTCCCTCACCCACTCACCCTGCCCTGCTACCTGCTCCCTGGTCCCACAAAGACACAGTCCTTTCTCAATAGGTAATGCAAGTATTGGAGCAAACTGCATATTGCATTTTCAACTCAAGAGTTCTCAATCTTCCACCCTTTAATATTCAAATGAAATGTTCCAGCTCCTCTTATGTATCCTGGAGGAAGACGGACACATTTCTAAGCTCCTTGTGTGTGGTACATTATTCTGCCATCACTTTTTACTCTCAATTTTTACTCCGCAATCAATTACCAATTCCACTTGCTATTTTACTTCCTGCAAATGGTATCTTTACTCGACCCCAGACTGTCCCAAGGGTGAACACTTCTTTTCTCTTCATTCCCAAAACCACTGACACAAAGCGGTTGGTGCAATGGATTTTTCCTATAGGCTTGAAAATAGCAAAGGGTTATTCTAGACCAAGAAAGGAAACAATTTCCAATTAAGTATTTAACATTACTTTTCTTTACAACTCATTTTCTAAGTAAACTTTGACCAAACTCTTAGTACTTAATCATTCATATGTCACTGAGTCTCGCTTCCCTACCCTAACGCTTTTCTCACCTCTTACGATGAAGAAACCTCTAAAATTTGTGTAATATCATTTTATTTCCTTCATCAAATTAATTTTTCATCTAGTTTACCAGGAACTGCACTGAACAGTTTTAGCTGAAAGGCCCATCAGGTGTTTCTTTATAAGTGAGCTGTCTGCCCAGGTCTCCATAGCCCCAATAATACAAAGAATTGTAAGCCATCTGATACTAGATTTTTGCTTTATAATGTTCTAAAATAATTCTTAGACTGACATGAAGGTAAAAAATATGTGTGTTCCTTTTCCATATAAATAGTTTAAGCAGATAGAGAACAGTTTTTTTTAAGGCAGCATTTTATACCTGTCTCCTGATTATCTAAATATAGGTCCCTTATTAAGCGACAATAAGCCAATATCTTGTACTCCTTAGCCCTTTTCCCTTCTCTTTGTGCACCAGGGAACATGAGCATTTTAATATTGGGCTTTGAGCATGATGCCTTAACTAAAAATTAAACTTCCAGAGATCAAGATATAGTTTCAGGTGGTATGAGCTCAGCGGTACTGGTCAAATCTTAGCAATAGGAAGGATAGATGTACATGGAACTCGGTATTGTTCATAGCAAAGTTGCCTAATGCAGACTGCCAGCTTCAATCTCCTTTATATAGTATGTGACAGGGCCCCTGTAGACAAATATACTAAAGGAAGCTTTTAATAATATATTGTTACCCATTGGAAATCTCTTCTTTTAAAATGTAGACACTTTTTTGGAGGAAATTGGCTAAGTAGAAATACTTCATCCACCAACATATAACAGATTGATATGATTTATTAGATATATATGTTATGTGAAGTATGCAATTTTATACTATTATGTATAAATATAGAAAATATCCCCTAAAATGATTAAATACATAGAAAAATAACTTTCAAACATGGAAAAAGTAAAGTAATACATCATCTTTATTGACTTTTCTGTGATATATATATATATATATATATATATATACACACACACATGTATGTGTGTGTGTGTGTGTGTGTGTTTTCATTCTGTGAGGTCTTCCTAAACATAACGTGGTACTTCTGAGGCCATAGCAAATGCTTTTTTCTGTACATTGTGATAATAATTGTAAGTTCACCCTGCTCTGGGTGTTTAGAAATATTTAACTGGAAAAGTATGAAAGGTTAATCTAATTGCTCAATTAGCAATAGTGAAGATCAGTGATTATGTCATACACAGAAGATGTCCTATTTGCAGAAATATGAAAGAACTGAGCTTTGAGTCCACAAAAGTAATTGAACAATGCTTTAAATACATCTCATATATATACATATATATATATATAATTTTTATAGACCTTGTCATTAAAACATTTAGCTCAGCAATTAAAACTATTTGCTTCATAGAAATGGACTTTTGGTTTCTTTGTTTTATGCTATTCTGAACATCTTAAATCTTTCTGAACACCAATCTTTGATCTGTAAAAATGATGAACATTTTAAGGTATAGCAGAGAAAAAGTAGGGCATTTTAGAAGAATTGTAATCTTCCAAATGTCTCTTTTTGTTAAAGCAACTATAAATGTTTTAGAAAGCAAATGTTTTAGAAACCCTTTGTAAGGGTTGCTGGGTAGCTATATGTTTTCCATGTCTTAGCTCTAAAAGAAAAAGAAAAAATCAATGATATATAAAAATAACTTGAAAAAGATTCAAGAGAAAATTGACTTAAATTTAGCATTTTCTAACTTTTCCTAAAGAAAGAAGGAAAATCAAGTCTGTATAATTTCGCATGAGAATAAATGGGAGAGAAGCATCAATTCAACTAATGAATTTTGGTCATAATCTTCATGCACAAAATAAGTTTTGAATTGTATTTATGTCCTGAAAAATAATTCTGACTCTCAAATTCATCCCTATACAACAGGTAGATAGATTTTTTTAAAAGGGTTATGTACATATGGCCCTTTGAGGGTATATAGACAACTCTCTAAAGCAACCAAAGAAGTATTTAATTAATTCAGATAAACATTTGAAAATCATGTAATATTATTATTTCTTGATAATTAAAAATCAAATCTATGCCGGGCGTGGTGGCGCACGCTTGTAATCCCAGTACTTTGGAAGGCGGAGACCGTAGGATCCGGGTTCACGGCCAGCCTCAGCTCTCTCTCTCTCTCTTTCTCTCTCTTCCTCTCTCTCTCTCTCTCTCTCTCTCTCTCTCTCTCTCTCTGTCTCTCTCTCTACTTAGTGAGGCCCTCCACAACTTTGTGAGACCCGGTTTCAAAATAAAAGTATAAAAAATAGGGCCGGGGGTGTGGCGCGGAGATAGAACGCCCCTGGGTTCAATCCCCAGTACTGCAAAAAAAAAAAAAAAAAACCCAAAAAAATCCAATCTAAGTGACTCAGCATTGAACATAACTTGTATGCTTTAGTATGTAACTTACTAAATATCACAGACCTAGAAAGCCGTGGTTTATTTTCCTTCTTCACAAACAATATCAGTCTTTAATGACTTAGACCCTTTGTGTGCAGTATTAAATGTTTAAAGGTGGCATAACTTGGTAAAACTAAAGTAGACACATTATAAACAATTTCTTCCATAGAGTCATAGACTGAAAAGAAAAATCATATTAAAGATAAGTTTATCTTTAATGACAGTAGCCTCATAGGACAATGAAGATATAAATAGATCTAAGGCGTAGGAAGAAGAGAAGCAGAATCTGTGGAGAGGTAGAGAAAAGGAAAGAGCAAGTTAGTATCTATTCTATGGAGAGTTCTTGAGTGCCTATCCCAGACTAGCCATCACACTGAGAGCTGGCAAAATCCATAAATAAGGCAAGCTTCCCACCCCCAGGAAGCCCATGGGCCAGTAAAGGCCAGCATGTAAAGAGGTCATTACTATACTATGAAAACAAAATTCTAAAAGAAGATTATGCACACAATACTATGGGGACAGAGAAGAGAGCAACTGGTAATTGTCATCCAGAAAAGCATAAAGCATAGGAGACTATCCTCACAAAGATGCATATGGTCCTTTCTATTTTTGGTCATCTCTCTATTCTTTTTCCTTTCTAACTATTCCTACATCAAGGAAAGAAAGGGAACCAGAGAGATGAATTTATCCTCACAGTGAGTTGTAGGATAATTCCACCAACACGTTAATGTTTCTCTTGGAAATGACTGACTTCTCCAAAGGAGAGATATTTTTTATTTACTCAGATCTTTATTGGAGTTATCCTAGAAACAAGTAGGATAATTTGCTAGAAGTAAGATAAAATATTGGCGAGAAGAAATGTAGTCAGTCATGAGAGGCAGAAAAATTTTTTTAAGCTTCTACCATTTGTCAGGTGGTATCTTAAATATGTGTGTGTGATGCCTCATTTGAACAGTATCACAGGGACCTTTCCCAAACAGTCCAGGTTGACAAGAGGTCTACTCCCATTCTCTGCCATCAAGGACTCAGAAAACTTCCCCTTTTTTGAAAAAAACTGGACAGATGACTGAGAGGAGCGGAAATGCAAGTGAGTCCAGAGGCCAAGCAAGGTGGCAATGTCGACGCGGTCAGGCACTGATCTGCTCACTAAGCAGCTAAGATTCCATATCCATGAGGAGTTTGACTTAACCTGGGTTCACACAGGTCTCCAATTTTTACATCAGTCCTCTGTTTTCTCTGGAGAGAAGCTGGATGCAGTCCTTGGAGGAAGGCCATCTGGAAGCTGGTTATGTCACTGTCCCCCTACCCCTCGTCATCTGCCTTCAGCCACTTGGAGCCAAAGGCTGTGCCCAGTACCCTACACAGGCAACCATGTGCGTTTCCTTCTGCAAACCCTGATGTCAGCCTGGCCCATTATTGGCGAGGGATTGTACTAGATCATCATTTTTAAAAGCATTGATTATTGATAATTGGCTTTGTACCCATCTCATATATACATACATATGTATGTATATATATATGTATTTTTTCTGTTAAATCATCTAAAACTATAGGCTGGAAGATAAGGAAAGAAATGTGGATCCATGTCTATATGTAATAACTGAGTTTTCACTTAGACTAGTCATTTTGCCATGGTTTCCTGAGTCTAAATAACTTCTTCTGAAAGAGCCATAACTGAAGTTCAGATATCAATACATCAAGATGTATTTTTAAAAGCTGACTTTTAATAATGATAAAGTCAAGTTAAATATACCTTAGATCTTTTATAATCTTGGCGGCCAAGGCAATCTACAGAGAACATGGCGTCAGTTGACATTTGTCAAACCAATATCCAGTAATATGCTAAGTAATGAATCTCAGTGGTGGTCTTAATAAAGCACAAGGCAAAGTTCTAGAGAAAGCCAGAAAGAGAAAAGAGCAGCCCTGGTCACCTGTGAACAGGCATTGGATTATCCAGAACCTATCCAGAACCTTGGCAGCCTGGGCGGGCTCCAGAAGTCAGCCTCTTCTCATGGCTTCCCACTCATTCTTAGGCTTACTTCCTAGAATGTCAGTCTTTTGCCCTAGGAACATATCTCTCAATTTTTTTCATTTCTATTTCTTTTCTTATCTGTTTTTTTTTCACCTCTTACCTACCTTGCAAATAATAGAAACTATACTTATGACTGGGAAATGAAATGCCGGACTAAATGTTAAATTTCTTTGCCTTTTACATTCTTAAAACTATTATTTAGCATTAAGAAGACTCCTGAAGTGAATGAATCTGATTTAATTTGGTAAGGTTCAAGCCCTGTGAAATTAAGTGAGTTTTTATCACCCTGTATCCTTACCTTATTTCCATTCTGCTATGGCATTAAGATACATTTGTACTGTGGCCTGACCTTGGGTGGGATTATATCAAAATAATTTTTAAATTTTTAATTTTATTTCTTATGCTTTTCCACTTGCCCTTGACTTTCCATGCTATTAATAGATATGTAAAACGCAGAATAAAAATGTTTATGTAACTCTAATATCCCTAATAATTTATCTAACATATCCCAGAAAAAGAAGCACAGATGTTCTTATTCAAAATAAATAATATTTCTAAAAATAACAATCTTATTTAAGATCTAGGTTTAATTTCATATTTTAATAATGAGAATATGGTGAACTTCCTTGTAATAAACATAAAAATATTTTTCTTTTCAAATTCAATTTATTACAAATTGATTTTTATGATTATATATCTTTCAAAAATTATAAACATATGTGTATGTATGCATATTTCTCCTGCATCAAAATTCAACGAGAAATATAACATCAGTAATTTTTAGATAATTGGCATTTTTTCCTAATGTGTTTTAGTGGGTAAGATAAAACAATTCATATATGGGGAAAACAGTTAAAACGAAAACAAGTTTTGCAAAGTAATATGTTTGTTTTTCAGTTTACATAAATGAGATCTGCAGGAAAGAAAGCATTGAAACACACAAAGAGACCAATCTTTAAGGTAAAATTCTTCCCAAGTTCTACCAAATGAAGTTAATTTTAATGAAAATTCATGGAATGTGCTATATTTAGCTATCATTCATAAAGGGAATCACGCAATTTATAGCCTTTAGATAAAATTATATATTATATATATGAAAAATGCCAGGCAAACATAACAGTGATAACAATTTATTATTAGATGATATCTGATTCCATCACACAACTTTCTGCCACCATTTTATATATATATATAACTATACTGAGATGAAAAGTTTCCTAGAGCGCATATGGATCAATCTTCTCCATTTACTTCAGGTGCCCATGATGTGAACTATGTGATTTAAGAGTATCCAGGTATGAGCCCTGGGCTGCCTGGAAAGAGGAACAGCAAGTAGAGAGCTATTTTCTAGGATTAAAGTTCTGAGGGCTTGGCTTGTAGAACCTGAGTTTCTGAGTGAGGGATGACTGGATTTATGAAAGTATTGGATACTAGAATATAAAAAACAGGGTAAGACTAAGTGAGACATGTTGTAACTGAGATGCAGAGGGACAGCCAGAAAATGTCTGCTAGGCAGCTCAATAGACTTACGGGAAACACAGGAATTTGAGAGGCAAGGATCTGGCAATAGTAGTTGAAGTCATGGGTGTAGGCAAAGTCATTCACAAATCACGTAGAGGCTGTGAAAATCAAAGCACAGAGGAGGAATCCCATGGAATGCTAAGATTAGAAAAGGCAAGATGAAGAAAAGACACATTAAAAGGACTGCACAGAGAAAAAGAACATGCAACCGAGGACATCAGAAGGTAGGAAGGTTTTCATAGGAGGCGTCACAAATGCACAGGGGGCCCAGGAAGATAAGTACTGATATGGGAAGGTCACTGCAAACATCACAGTGGTTTCTGTGAGTTAGTGGAGTTGACGGCTTGAGATCTATTGGTCAAAAGGTGAAAGAAAATTGAGAATGTAGTTTCAAGTATGCATTCCATACACCAACTGGAGGAAAATATGGGATTAATGAAGACTTGTTTTGCAATTATTATTCTTTGACCAAACATTTTATTTTAGAAAACTGTAGATTCACATGTAGTTGATAAAGATAGAATGGAGAGATCCTGTGTTCTCTTTACCCAATTTGCCCCAGTGGTAGCACCTGGAGAAATGAGACCACCATATCACAGCCAGGATTTTGATAGGGGAGATGTGGAACAGCTGCACCAAAACAAGGATCTTCCATGTTGTCCTTTCGTAGCCACACCAAACCGCACATCCCCATCCCTGACCACCACTAATCTATCATCCATATCTACATTTTTTCATTTTTTATTGGTGTATTGCAGTCATACATCTTGATGGGTTTCAGGATGGTAGAAGTATACATGCACACGTTGGCCACTTAGCCATTCCCCGAATTCCTACCTCATTCCCTCCCCCTCCCTCCTTCTCATGCTCAGCATAGTAGTTGACTTTAATATATTTGTGTATGTATATCCTGTGCATTAGGGCGCTTCCCTCTTCTCCCCCCCCATCTTTCTCAGTTATGTCGCCTTCTTTACTTATCTGAGGTTTTCTCCATCACCCGCCCGTGTCCTCCAGGGGGGCTGTGGCTCACCCACCCGCCCATGTCCTCAGTGCTGGGATGCTCCGGGGAGGGGCCATGGCTCGTCTGCCGATGACCTCCATGCTGGGCTGCTCCTGGGCAGGGCTACATCATCTTTGTCTCTCATCCTCGCTCTCACTGTGGAAGCAGAGCACGCGGCCTGCTTCTTGTAGCCGTCTCTGTCATAGGTACGGGGCTGGTCCGACTTGAGCTTCATCATGGTCCGGAGTTGACTGCTTTTGACGATGGTCTGTAGTCACTGGCTTCACAGGGATGTGCTGCTTCTTTGCTGCAGGTCTCTGGGAGCCATGGTGCCGGCGTGGCCTCCAAGATGGCGTCACCACCTGCTCTCCGCTCACCAGGTGAGATGCGTGGAGCTCTTTACAGTCCTCTGCTCTCTCTGCTGCCTCCTATTCACTGCATTTCGACTGTCATTGTTTTGTTGAGTTTTGGCTGCTTTTCTTTCCTTGTCAAGAAGCAGTCTTCACGCTGGTTGAGTTTCAAGTCTCGGCACTTCTGGAGCATGCTGTCTCCCTCTACCCCGCCATCTTTAATCCATGGCCTGCGTCTTGTAGCCGTCTCCGTCATAGGTGCGGGTCTGGTCCGACTTGAGCTTCATCATGGTCCGGTGTTTGCTTTTGACGATGCTCTGTAGTTGCCGGCCTCACAGGGATCTGCCACTTCTTTGCTGGAGGTCTCTGGGTGCCGGCGTGGCCTCCAAGATGGTGCCTCTGCCGCCGCTCTCCGCTCACCAGGTGAGATGCGTGGAGCTCTTTACAGGCCTCTGCTCTCTGCTGCCTCCTATTCACTGCATTTCGACTGTCATTGTTTCGTTGAGTTTTGGCTGCTTTTCTTTCCTTGTCAAGAAGCATTTTTCCCGCTGGTTGAATTCCAAGTCTCGGAGCGCCTGAAGCACATTGTCTCTCTCTATCCCGCCATCTTTAATCTCCTCTATATTTTTTTCATTTTAAGAATGTAATATAAATAGGATAATGCAATATGGAATCTTTGAGATTAACCTTTGTTCACTCAGCTAAAACCCTGGAGATTCATCCAAGTTGTAGTATATAAACAGTTCATCCTTTCTCATTGCTGATTAGTATTTCTTTTTTTTTTTTTGCGGTACTGGGGATTGAACCCAGGGGCATTCTACCTCCTAGCTACACCCTCAGCCCTTTTTTTTATTCTTCATTTGAAACAGGGTCTCACTAAGTTGCGGAGGGCCTCACTAAGTAGCTGAGGCTGGCCGTGAACCTGGATCCTCTGGTCTCAGCCTCCCAAGTACTGGAATTACAAGCGTGTGCCACCACGCCCGGCTGCTGATTAGTATTTCATGGTCTGAATGTACCACATTTGTATTAACATTCATCCATGAAGGACTGAATTTTTTCCAGTTTTTGGCTATTGCAAATTAGGCTGCTATAAATATTCACATACAAGTTTTTGTGTCAAGCTAAATTTTTGTTTTTTTTCTGGGATAAATTACCAAGAATGAAATTGCTGCATCATATGGTAGTGACAGGTTTACTTTTATAGGAAATTGTTGATTGATTTTCAGAATGCTCTATCGCTTTATATTTTCATCAAATATGAGAGCATTTGTTGTGCAATATTTTTAATTTTTAACCATACTGATAGATATGTGGTATATATTGAGGTCTTAATATGCATTTCTCTAATGGAAGATGATGTTGAACATCTTCTCATGTGTTCATTTGACATCTATATACCCACTTTAGTAAATGTCTGTTCATAACTTTTGCCCACTTTATAATTTTCTTTTTACCATTGAGTTTTGAAAGTTCTTTATGTATTCTAGATATAAGTCCTTTGTGAGATATATAGTCTAAAAATACCATGTTCCAGTCTGCAGCTTGTATTTCAATCCTCCTATTATGTTATTTCTAAAATAAAGTTAATTTTCATGAAATCCAATTTGTCAAATATTCCCTTTACAAATCATGCTTTTGGTGCCAAGTCTGAAAATTCTTTGCTTGCAAATATGTTCTATTTTTTTCTAAAAGTTTTATAGTTTCACATTTTATTTTAACTCTGTCATGCGTTTTGAGTTGATTTTCATAAAGGGTGTGAGGTGTAGGTCAAGGTTCATTTTCTTTTGAGTGGGTTATGCATTTCCAATTACTGCAGGGCTATTTGTTGAAACATCTATCCTTTCCTCACTAAAATGCTTTTATAGTTTTGTCAAAATCAGTTGGACACATTTGTGTATGACTATTTTTGGATTTTCCAACTGTCTTATTAATGTATGTGTCTATTTGTACAAATATTAGTGTCTTGATCCTTATATAGTCAGCTTTAATACTGGAGAGAATTATTTCTCTCATTTTATTGTTTCAAGTTTTCTATGTTTTAGGACTAATAGTTTTCCATATGAATTTTAAAATAATCTTACACATATCTACCAAAATCTATACTTGTATTTTGATAGAATTTGAATAAAATATATAGGTAAATTTAGGGAGAGAACTAGTTAATATCTTTACCAGAGGATGACTATATATAAATGTGACTGGCACTTGTATATTGATTTTGTATACTGCAACCTTGCTGAATTTATTTAGGGGTATTTGGCAGATTGCTTGAGATTTTTCTATTATAGACAATCATATCAATTATAAACAGGGATGATATTTTTATACCTTTCAATCTGTATATCTTTCATTAATTTTTCTTCTCTTATTACACTGGCTTTATCTTTTAGTAGTATATTGAATATATTTCCAATTTTAAAGAGAAAACATTTAGTCTTTTACCAAATATGATGATAGTATTAGGTATTGTGTAAGTACTGTTTTATCAAGTTAGGAGAATTTTATTGGGTTACTGGTTTGCTGAGTTTTTTTATTGTTTTTAAATTACAAATGGGAGTCAGATTATGCCAAATGCTTTTTCTTTGTCAATTGATGAGTTTACATGATTTTTTCTTCTTTAGCCTGTTTATAAGATTAGATGGAATGTCTTACATATGTCAATTAGGTCTTGTTAGCTAATTTTATTCATATCTTTTATATCTTTGCTGATATTCACCTCCCAGACCTATCAAGTGTTAAAAGAGAGGAATTGATAACTGCAACTCTAATTTTGCATTTGCCATGTTGCCTGTGTATGGGGATTGCTGCGGGTCTCTGCTACCATTGACAGAGATGTATTAATTGCTTAAGGCTGATTTAACAAATTGCCACAAACTCAATGGATAAAAGCAACACAATTTTATTATCTGACAGTTCTGTAGGTCAAAATTCCAGCAGTTCACTGGAATAAAATCAAGGTGTTAGCAAGGCTGCATTCTTTCCAGAGGCTAGGGTAGGCTCTATTCCCTTGCCTTGTCTAGCTCAGAGCTATTCCCCACATTCCTTAGTTCACAGCTCTCTTCCTCCATTTCACCAGCAACAGAAGACCTTTCTCATCTTTTCTGTCTTATGCAAGTAAAAAAAAAATTATCTGATTTTAAGGTCCCACATGATTCATTTAGGCCCACCTGGATAATGTAGGATGGCTACCCCATCTCAAGATCCCTAATCTTAACTACATTGGCAGTCTTTTTGCCATAGAAAGAAACATATTTCCAGGGGCTGATGATTATGTGTGGACATACTTGGGGCCCATCATTCTGCCTGTTACAGGAAGGGATGCAGGAAATGAAGTGTCAGTGGGTAGAGGCTTATCTCTTCCCTAGGCCCTGGTGACACAAGGGGTGAAGCTTATTAATGATTATTAGCCCTGCCTCCTGCTGCCTCATGAGGTCACTGTGTTGCTCTGGCTAGTGGAGACTCAGCTTCTCCTGGACACACTCAGAGGATTCAAAGCACCACCTGCTTCCCCAGGCAGGGGATGGAAGATTAGCCACCTGCTTACTCTAGTTGACACCACATGGAGGGGAACAGGAATAATGCCTGCTTCTTACAGGCAGGCACAGAAGAATAGTTCACTGCTCAGTTCTGCAGACACCACCTGGCAGGGAAATTGGAGCCTGCCACCTGCTTCCCCATTGCTGGGAGACAGGAGGAACATCAGCTTCCAACTTCCAGTTCAATGATGCTGGACCCTGACGTGTGTGTGTGTGTGTGTGTGTGTGTGTGTGTGTGTGTGTGTATGTACATGTGTACAGTTTTTCCTTTGGTGTAGGACAGGTATTGCCATAAAAGGATTTCTGTTGTCAGGCCAACCTTTCACCCTTTTCTCAGACCTGTTGCTAAGAGGAATAGTCTTTTCTTGGGACTTTTTTGTTTGATCCTGTACACAGGTCAGGGATATATAGGAGGCAATAGAAAGTCTAGTAGCACATTATTACTCAATTCTGAGGTCCCTGGGCAGCCACCATCTTATTTCCAACTTTCCAAATTTCCTATATTTGTTGGTTGATTTTTTTTTTCTCAAGGCTTTTTTGTTAAGGGAATAGGGGTAGGAGGAATGGGTTTACTCTATCTCAGTGAAACTGAAAGTTTCCGCAATTATTTTTTAAATAGAAGAGATTAAAACTGGACATGGTGGTGCACACCTGTAATCCCAGTACTTGGGAGGCTGAGACAGAATGATCGCAGTTTTGAGGCTTGCCTTGGCAACTTCGCAAGAACTTTGGTGACTTAGTGAGACCCTGTTTAAAAAATAGGACCATGGGTAGCTTGGAGGTAGAATTCCCCTGTGTTCAGTCCCTCGTACCAATAAATAGGAGAGATTAAGCATCTTTATACTTCATAGAAAGGGAGGTTGAAAGAGGAGAATGACTGGTAGGATAAATTACATGAGTGGGAATAAGGGATTAGGCGCAAGAAGAAATATTAGTCTTGAGCAGAGAGGCGACAACTGAGGACCTGAAACAGGAGAGGAGGATGGGTAGAAAAGGGTTAACTCAGCAGGCCTGAGTTGCTCAAGCCCGGCACATTCTAAAGACAGCCTTGTCTTAAGCACTGACCCTCAGCCAGATTGTGGAAGATAACCTCTACGTCTGAGGGCATTTTGCTAGGAGACTGTATATGCTTCATGTCTTGGACCATACTGTACCTAGTTGAGCAGTGAATCTTGACAATCTGATTTTTCTCTGGGAGGGGAGGGGCTGGAGTCTGAACAGCTGAGGTTGGTCACACAGTGCTGCATGCCAGTGTGACTAATCCCCAAATAAAATCCTAGACCTCAAGGCTCAGGTAAGCCTCTCTGCTTGAATATATTTTCAACATGTTGTCCTACATCATTAGTGGTGGAAGTAATAAGCATCCCCCTGTGATCCTAGTGGGAAAGAGACCTGGAAACTTGTACCTCATTTCCCCTGGGATTCTCTGCAAGTGCCCTTCCCCTGTGCTGATTTTTGTCTGTGTAATTTCCCTGGTATAAAATATAACAAAAAGTGGTTCTCTTGAGTCCTCTGAGTACTAGGTAAATTGGCCTTTAGAACCCTCAACACAAAGGAAAAATGCATATATATATATATATATATATATATATATATATATATATTTGTAGGTATTAGGTAAAGCTATCCAATCGTAGCCCCTGAAGATTGCGATTCTCACAATGAAAGTAGAAGACAGTTCATCTGAAACTGAAGGGGAAAGAGGCTAGTAGAGTTTTGAGAAGAGAAGCAGAGGCTTGGAAAACCTATAGCAACAAACACAAGGTAACTCATGAAGGACTGGTAGAAAGACGACCTAGCCGAATGGAGGGGCAGCTGAAGTTAGAGACTCCTGTCCACATGTCCATGTGCTACATCTCCACCCATCATGCACAGAAATGAAGCAGTGCAATGTGGGAATTAATCTAATGCACGGGTGCTTTTGAAAGGCAACTGCAACAAAAGGAGAGAAGTGCTTTCTTGGAATCCTGTGGAGCCATTTCTCTAAGTCACTGCCCATTCAATCCCAATAACTGTCATTAGTTTAGTTTATTGTTATTGTTGGATAGATTATCCACTTTACAGACATGGAAGCATAAGCAATAAAAATCATTTAAGGCAGATTTGGAATTGTCTTAAAAGAAATGCTTAATGACAGTCTGCACATTCTTTCCAAATTGTTTTCTTGGATTCTCTGATCTCTTACTCTGAATAAAGTGATGGGAAATAGGAATTTCTCACTATTTATGCATTCAAAATAGCTGTAGATTCACTTCTGAAATATACACAGCTAGTTTGCAGCGGTCCTTATACTTAAGGAAAACTATATTTACTTTAAGAAACTGAAAATAAAAATTTGCATCCATTTCAGAATCAAGTCAGAGTTTATGTAGTATATTTGCATACGTATGAAAACACACTGTGTGACCAAACATATACCATTTAGTGATCAATAAGGATTTACTGAATTAATTAGAATGTGTTTTGGGGGCAGAAAGCTAAATAACACAAATTTTTATGATTTTATATTTCTATGAAATGAATGCTTTAAATATTTTTACATTTTGAAACTCTATTATAGCTTTTTCCAAAAGGTATTTCTTAATGATCTTTAATTTTTTCTGTTTTATGCTTGTTGAGCAATGGCATATTTGAATGTAACAAAACAACTTTAATGAATGATCGAAGAGCACATATTAGCACATTGGGTCCTTTCTTGGTAATGCAGAGCAGGGCTTACATTTCAGAAATTTTTCTTTTTGTGAAATACAATCTGGATATTTGTGATTCTTTTGGTTTATTATTACAGGTTTGTATGAGCTGTTTTGAAGCCAAGAATTCTACTATGTCCCTGATACAGCTTTCAATATTTTCTTACTAAACGTTTTTTTCCAAAGAATGGGAGTTAGATTTTTGTATGAAAGAAAACAAATTCTCTGAGGCTGAAATTGAGTTAAAACCTTTAAAAATGAAACTATATAACAAAAGATTACTATATAGCTCATCTTGTCTTCTTAGGTATATTATCTCAATTGCTTTTAATGAATAATTTTCATGCAAACATGTTTATGCACTTTGTTAACCTCACCCCACCTCATATGTTATCTTAGTAAACATGCCTCTCTTTGTTTCTTTGTCTCTATTTTTATTTCAGGAAATGGCAGTCCCTTTAGTTTAACCTATAGTCATTGTGTTGATAAGCCTAAGTAAATCATGGTTAATGTAACAAACCTATATTATTGTAGGCATTAATAAAACTTAAAAATTTATTAATGTTAGGAATGAATACAGTTCCTCTAGTCATCACATTATCAATACGTACACTGCATTTAGAATTGTTATTTTCCTTTTATACTTTCACCCAGGTAATCAAATGAAGGCATTTTTAATAATCTATTTTTCAGAGCTGGCTGATTGATTATAGCAAATGTAATTTCCCATCCTACTTGAAGATCCATTTTCATATTACACAAAGCATTTGAACACTGAGCAAGTGCAGAATAGCAATAGCAGGGAGATGATGCTTTTCTATAGGAGGGAAGAACGCAAGCTTCTCCAATTGTGATATGCTGTAGAGGTCATATATGGGTTCTTATATTGTCTACCTTTCCTCACAAATGCCACATCTTTGCACATTACTTTCCTTTTAGCTTTTCCTTTTTAATAGGCAAAGGAAATTGGATACTTATGTTAGTTTGCTAGGGTCATTATAACAAAGCACCACAAATTGGGTGGTTTAACCAATAGAGATTTACTGTTTCTTAATTCTGGAGGTGTGAAGTGTGTGATCAAGGGGTGGGCTGGTTGCTTCCTCCTAAGGACTGTCAGGGAAGGGTCTCCTGGCCTCTCTCCTTGGAGTGGAGGTAGCATCCTCTACCTGAGCTCGTCTTCTCTTTCTACATGTCTGTGCTCAAATTTTTTCATCTTTAAGGACACCAGTCATACTGGACTAGTGCACCCCAATGACCCCATTGGGATTTGATTCCTTCTGTAAAAACACCATCTCACTATAAGGAAATATTTTGAAGGGAGGAGGAGGCTAGAAGTTCAACACATAAGCTGTTTTATGCCCCCCCCCCCTGGCCTAGGGACGGGGACCACAATTCAATCCATAATAATTGTCTTTTACTCTATTTTGTCCTTTCTCATTGTAATTAAAATTTAGCTCTACCATGGTAGAATTGTTCAAAGGAGTTAGGCTTGGCATCAATGATCAACATAATTCAAACATTTATTAAGCTTTTACTCAGAACTAGAGATATGCTGGTTTCTAGAATCAGATGATTCAAGGACAAATGATAAAAATGGTCTATAGATCTCAAGTGTGGTTCCAGAGACAAATGATGTTATCAAAATATAAAGTATTAAGTGCTACATGAAAGTTGTCTACAGGGACTGTAGCAAAAGACAGGAAAGAATGAGTGACCCATTTTTGAGGTGCTCAGGGGTGTCAAGAAAGTGATAACACAGAATAAAGTAGGGAGTGCACAGTGGTGAGAAGATGAGTTTTGGGGTGAGCTAAGGAAGACTATCTTCTGTGCCTTCTACCACCCATATATTTTATGCATCTTTTCTTAGAGATATTTCATTACCTGCACCATGGGGAGTGTTAGCAGAATGTTACTTGATAGAAAACATTTGTTGAATTCTTTACGTGTGATAATGGTTAATCTAGAAGCTGCAGAGATAAATCTATGAATAGGATGCTCTTTATACTCTGAACAAGGGTGTAATTTGAACATGTACTCTGTGTTCTCTGAACTCTGTTATACCTCCATGGAGCCTCTGAGGCTGGGACCCACATGAACTCCTTTGCCACTGGGATAGTTCAGATGGGCTCTTATTTTTCTCTAAAAACCTTGCCAATTTCCCTCTCCCCGTTCCATATGGTTATTAACCGAGTCATGCTTTGCTGTCAAAAGGAAAGCATTTATTTATTGGGTCAGCAGGCACTGACACGATTTGCTGATATTATTATATTTTGCTATCCATTGTCAATTTTGTTGAAGGCATAATTTGCTCTCACATGCTAACATTTGTGAAATCATGGGCTTTTAAAAAATCACTTGAGTTTTTCTGACAAAATCTGTTAGATTTTAGAAAAGATCTTTTAAAACATGGGAAAGGGTTAGTTGCTCAGCCGTATGATGAAATGGCCTTTTCTTTGTCAAACGTAGTTGGTTTCACTTATGACTCAATGTGAAAAGACAGGTTCCCAAAGAAAGTTTCCACATTTTCATACTGTTCATAAATATTTTAGCTTGATTTTACTTAGTGCCTAAATGAATAACCCATGAAAGGATTTGATTTTCAGCCATTAATTGTCACAGGTTTTTAAACTCTCTGTAAGAGTTGACAGTTGCAGTGTTATTATGAATCATAAGGAATTTTAGCAAGATGCATTCCCATTGTCACTGAACTAGTTAAAGCCAGTGAGGCAGGACTAAATTGTTGTGACATTTTCCCAGCCCCACTATTACCTGTCAAACTGGAACAAAATCAAGGCATTGGGACAGGCTTACGTATTGATGTGCTCACTCTTGTTATTAATTGAAGTAAATGGATAAGCTTGTCCATCAACGGTAACAAACACATCTGCTCATTGTTTAAAAAAATCAAATTTCCTTAACCTTCTGTTTCTTACTGGTCCCTGGGATTTGAAAAATGCTTCGTTCTCTATTCAAGAACTGTGATGACTATTGTGTTTGTTCTATGCTTTTTTTTTAATTTGCTGACAAAGTGAAATATGGAATACTGTATTCGCTTATTTCATGTTTGGCTCACAATGGATTGAGTTATATAAAGTAGGACATGGACAAATTACAAAAACCAGAACAAGCAGGGACCCTAATAGTCTTATATAACTGCAAACACTCTACATCTGCTTTAATCCATCATCTCCTTTACTTTTCACATAAAATAGTGTGTGTGTGTTTCTCTCTCTGATTTTAAGTACAAAGAGAAAGTTTCCATTCTGTAAAACTGAAAAACTTTTGATGAGAAAGTACCTCAAAAAATGCAAAGGGGGAAATCTCTTTGGTTATTTCATTTGTGTGAGTCTATTAACTCCAAAAGTACATTGCAAGCTGTGATAAAGCACAGCTATTCTAAATCCTCTTTTGCCAGAGCAAGGTGTTTGTGACAATATTTCATTGGCATGAAAATAAGAATTCATCCCCAATGCCATGCAGTGTGCTAGAATTTTCTTCTAGGTCGGTGAGAGAAAAACTCATAGTAATGTAGGCAAAAAACAAAACCAAAAACAAAAAACAAAACCAAAACAAAGAAGAAACTCCAGCAAAATGATTTAATTATGTTCATCATAGAATTTTAGCTTTGTCAAAAATATGATGTTAGAGCAAAGATAAATCCAACATCATGACTTTTTTTCTGAAGTTTTATTAATGAAGACAACTGTTTTTTCTCTTGCCTCCTGCTTATATTTAGAATTGCTCCTGAAGAGTAGGAATAATAATTCTAAAGTGTCTCAATGTTTGCAAAATATTTGCTACTAAATATTATGTAGCCACAGAAAGTGAAAAGGCAATTAAGATTCACTAATACAGCAAGTCTTGTTTCCTATAAGAAAATAAGACAACTGAAAGGAAAGTTGCCCACTGGGGAGGATGGGGAATACTGTACATGCAGAAAAGAAGGCAGGAATGCTTGAAAGGTCTTCGTATGTTTTTATTCATTCCATTATTGAAACGTTCTTCCAAATTTGACTAAACTCAAAGCCCTATGGATGCCTGAACAGACGTGAACATGGTCCTGATGAAGAGGGCAGAGATAACAAATTAAACCTTGTCTTTCTGCCTCCCATGTTCCCTTCTGTGTAATCTGTATTGGCACTTTTTCCTATTCCATAAGGGTCTCCTGAGCTCCCCAAGGCTCTGCCTGGAACTCCAGATTGTGGCCTTTGTAAATAACATACATAAAGAAGGGCTGTTAAACTCTTGTTGAGTTATTTTGGTTTTGCACTTTGCACCTTCAGTGCATATGAGAACTACTCCCACACCATTTCCTGACAAACCAAATCTCTCTGTGAAGGGTGAAAACGTTAGTCAGTTGCACCCTATTTTTAGGACTTGTAATGAAGAGAAAATGTAGTGTTATAACACCCATCCAAACACTGGCGCCCTAGTAGACGACTGCAGACTTTTAAGAGCTGATGTAGACAATTTATACAAAAAGGACTAAATTATGACCAATTCTGCAAATAAACAGACAACAGATCACTAGGAGTTGTGACGGGATCTAGCCGTGGTTTGGAAACGCCAAACTTGGTGCTACTGAAGATCACAGATGGCCTAGGATAGCAACAGCAGTTACCCGGGAACTGGACTTGGAAGGATGCTAATTTTAGTGTTAAAAAAGAAGAGTGAAAATAAGTCCAAAAATCTCCTCTGCTACAGTTTCATAAATCATGTTTTAAAATGCCTTTCACTTTCTAAATAATAACGGCTAAATTTTTATTGAGTGGTTACTGTGTGCTAGGCACTGTTATACAGGTTTTGCACATATTGGTTTATTTAGTCCTTATGTCAACCCCATGGAGGAGGTATTATTGTTATTATTATTATTTTTATTTTATTCCCATTTTACACATGAGTAAGCTACAGCACAGAGACATTATTATGGATGAGGCCCACAGAACCAGAGCCAGGTAGCCCCACTCCACAGCTTGCCTTTCTTCTGACGTACCTATTGCCAAGTTCACTTTCAGAAGCTTCATTTCATTCTTGGTGTCTTCATGCACCTCCCTGTCCTCTCCTCACACGCATCCAGAAGAGAAGTCAGGTGTGAAGGAGAAGGGGGAAATTGAAATATGTCCCAGTGACAGAATCCCAAAGGCTGGTGGAATTTATACAGATTTAGGCATGGGCTGCTTGGTGATCGAGGGTCTACTACTGATGGTGTTTATCTTGTTGAATCAGCACTGGTCAATCTCTAGTCTTCAGCTCTGTAAACTCAGCTACTGGAAATCCTTGGGATTCTGGATATAATTAGATTCTGATCTTCTCTTTCTCCTCATGAATTTGCCAGGAATCTAAATGATCCTTAGCGTGAAGCTTCCTTAAATAATATGGGTCAGTCTAGGCCCATGGGAGGGAGTCTAAACAGGGTCTGCACACATTATTCTTATAATTGCTGAAGACTATTGTCTCTCCCCTTTAAACTTCCCCAGTGGCACTGGAGTGGCATTGGGGTGGTTCAGGCATTCAGGGAATGTTGTTAAGGAAAAGCTGAGTTGGGAATATATTTAGTTTGGATGGAGTGAGATTATATGTAGGTGGCTTCTCACAATTTCTATGCTGTATTGCTAGCTGCCCAAGTAGCTTCTAGTAATATTCTGACCACCCTTTGCATTGACTCGCTTGGCTTCTTGATGAAAATCCAGAACATTTCCACCTGAATGTGTGCTGTGATGCCCAGAAACAGGAGCCTGTGACCAGGGGAGAGAGCAAGTACACAAAGCCAGAAGCTGGACCATTCATTTTCTGAATATAGGGATGTTTGTGGTACCTTGTTAGCAATTTTCAATTTATTATTTGTTGTGATTTATTTTCCAACTAGATAATTCATACCTAAAATTTATTTGAATTTTTATTTTATTTTCCTTGTAGAGTTTGCCTCTGTAAGGAATGATGATGGATTGAAACACAGGAAATAGTGCCAATACAGATTGCCCAAAAGGGAACATGGGTGTAAAATCAGGTTTAATAAAACCTAGCTATATGCCCTGCACAAAGGAGACTGGGTATAAATCAAGAAAAACAAACTATCAATTTACCATGCTAGATATAAATGCCAAGTGAAGACTTATTCTTGTGAGCAAGGGATATTCTTGAGGTTTGTGGGGAACAAGAATGAAGGATGTGAGCGGTATCTATTTCATTCAAGTTCTCCATGGTAACATGGTCTGCTGGCCTAATGCAGTGGGTCTGAAAGTGTGGTCCTGGGATCAGGAACATCACATGGGACACTGTAGAAGACATAAATTTTCCAGCCACACCCCAGATCCTCTGGTTTTGGGTCCAACAATCTGTTTCCCCAACCCCCCGACGGATATAGATAGATGCATGCTAAATTTTAAAAACACTGATCTAATGCATCTGCTTTCACAGTGATAAAAATGAAGGTCAGACTGCTGGTCTACTCTCCCTGGAAAACATTCATTTGGGCATCATTAGTGTGTTTATCTGATTCTGGATTTTCTGTGTTTTCATTGAAGATCTCTCTTTGGTATCAAATCTCATATGCTAGGGTTGGTTTTATTTCTGTCGCAATCTATTACACTAAGGCACCATCTAATTCTCAGAGGAACAACCCATTTTCCTCATTTCCTGGTTCCTGTAAGGCCCCACTCTGTTGTCTTCACATGGAGTAGGCCACTGATATTTGTAGGGATATGGGCAGAGATGTTTGTAAGACCCTAACAGCAAGTACTCTTGAAATTGGTACACAAAGAATTGTACTATAACCAAGATGTTTCAACGAAGATGTCCTTTGGTGACCTAGGATTTATAGGACAGGAGCGCAGGCCTGCTTTCATGGTGAAGCTTGCCACACATCAGAGGAGGGGGTTGCCCTCCTCAATTCCCCTTCAATAGGTATAACTATGAAAGTACTTTCTTCTCAATTAGGCAGATATCATCTATGTTAAATGATTTTTTTACCTAAAGCCTGTATTGTCTATAAACTATTCTAGCTATTTAAACATCACAATATTAAAATAAAAACATATCTTGAGGACCTCATAATAAAATTTGGCTCAGTGGTCATTGGTGCCTGTTGCTTTATGTAAATTTTGAAGGGATATTCAACATTTTGTTGAAATTATATTTTCTGCTAAAGGTCATATACTCTTTCATATATCCCTCTACCATAAGTGAATCATTTCTTCAATTTTCAAAACAATGTTTATAAGTTTTTACACTAAAGTGTAACATTTTCCTAATATCAGGAACTCACTGAGGTTAAGGTAATTGAGTGGCAAGTATACAATGTCACTCAAGGCTTAGAAAGGCAGAAAGCACTTTATTAGAATTATAAAGTTACAGGAGAAATGTAAGCTGCCAGATATTTTATTTCTTCATGATACAGTATTGGTAGGTTGCATGTGAGTAGGAACTTATCTATTTCCTCTAAGTTTTCCATTTTGCTGGAATATAATTGTTCATAGTAGTCTCTTATGATGATTTTTATTTTTGTGGCATCAGTTGTAATGTTTCCTTCTCTACACCCTGGATCTAATCCCAGACTTGCCCCATATGCAGCATCAGAGCTGAGTCTGGCTGAAAAGAGCTGAAAACCTACCTTGCAGAGGTGGTAAAGGGTGTATGGAATGTCAAAGAAACAGTATCAGAGGATTGAAGGAAGGTTTGTCAATTATGTGGTGGCAAGAGTCATTGACTATGACCCTGTGCCTAGTTGATGGGGAAAAGTTGAGCAGTCAAAAAACTACTATAGCACTCCATCATATATGAGTTCAGTGAGATCAGAATATAACGCCTTAGAATAAAGACTGCAGCTCCTTCCATCCAAAAGATGGGGGATGCTGAGGGATTCTGCACATATACAGACTTTTCAATCCATCCCTCCACCTGGTGACCATTCCATGGGCAGAGAAGGAGCCCCAGGATTGCACTGATATGATTCAAATGATGATTTGTAAAATTTTACTTTTAAAATACTTATGATACATATGTCATTTTCTATGAGACACATAAATTAACCATTTCTCTCTTTAGGGTAGAAAGAGATTATATAAAGTACTTGGCCCAAAGACATATCTCAACATGGTATGAGTATACTTACAAGCTATAATAGTCTCTTCATCAATTATGCTAAGACTGAGAAATTTTGGTGTAAAAACCTTTCTTAGAAAAAAAGCATGAATAAATAGATATGAAAATATTATATTAGGATGAGTTTGATACTCTATTAGTAGCATTGAGGAAACTATTAAAAATACATCTTCAGATAATTTTTTTCTCCAAGTAATACAGTATAACTGGTGACTTTGTCCCCATCTATCAGAACATGAAAAATATGGAAAATAAAACAACAACAGAAAATTCCTGGTACACAATCTCCTATCCAGAGTGACATCTACCTAGTAGTTAGAAGAGATCTTTGGAAGAAAACAAAACCATTTAAGCTGTTTAAAAAGTATTTTAGTAAAATATTATTAAAGTCCAGATCTCCATACTTCCCAGCAAACAACATATGCATTTAAAACTTTGAAGATAGATTCTGTTTTTCTAAAATCTTAAATTCTTTTTAAAGTCAACTGGAATGTTATATAAGGTATGAAAAGAAATCAGAGTTTGGCAAACTAGTTTTAGAGACAACTGCTGTCTCTACAAACTTTATTTCATCATTTTCATGTTAGACCAGATCTTTTAAGAGGAACAATGAAGGTCAATTATACTGTTAAAGTAGTTTCAAATGTTTCAACACAAATATACCACACACACACACACACACACACACACACACACACTCACTCACATACACAAAATTATAAAATTTGGTCAGGTTATTAAAATATGAAACCTGACTTGATTAATGTTTTTAGTATATATCTAGCTAAGCATGGAAGAATAATTATTAAAATATATTAAAACTTTTTTGACAAAATCTAAAGTATTTTCAGAATACTTATTTTATTTATGGAAAGATGTAAGAAGAAAATTTTAACAACAACAATGCAGTTGTTTAATTCAGGTACACATATGGAGTATGCATGACTGTTCCAAAGGGAAAAAACAGTAAAGAGCAGGAATCAAGAATGGCCCTAACACTTGTGAAATGCCTACAACGTGCCAGTCGCCCTACTACTTTCTTTACTGCTTTTTATCATCCCCTATCAATCTTGGAAGGCATGTTTGGTAACTTTCATTTTATAGATCAGAAAAATAAACCTCAGAGAGTAAAAGAAAGTTATCTTACATCATACCATTCTGAAACTAAAATTTACATGATTGAAATTGTTAGTGTACTTGCTTCTTACCAACACACAAGCTGTTGACTTACTAATGGCATGGGCTTAAAAAATCCACCATCTAATTTGAGCCACTTCCAACCTCCTCTGAGAATCCGTGAGGCTCTTAGAATCTGTGAGAGTCGTGAAGCCACTCTACAAACAATACTAAAACTTGGAGCTGTCCAGACTATGTAGTTTCCAAGGAAGAAGAAAGGAAGACCCCTTGAGGAACAGAAACAACCTTGAAGACATTCTCTTTGATTGTCGATTCTGAAAGTATTTTCTCCACACATTGACTCAAATATTTTATTTACTTTCTGTTGTGCCCTGAAATATTGCATTTTACAGATGTGAGTACAGTCGGCCCTCCATATCCACAGTTTCCACATCCACACATTCAATCAGTTGCAGATTGAAAACAGTTGAGAAAAACATGTCTGTATTAAACACATGCAGAATTTTTTTCTGGCTATGATTCCCCAAACAATACAGTGTAATAACTATCTACATAACATTTACATTATACTAAATATTATAAGCACTCTAGAGATGATTTAATGTTTGTGGAAAGATGTGTATAGGTTCTATGAAAATAGCATGCATTTTATATAAGGGACATGAGCATCCATGGATTTTAGTGTCATCGAAGATCCTGAAACCAATCTCCCACAGACATTGAGGGAAAACTGTGTATATATAAATGTAAAGACTGAATTTGTCATTCATACATCAGTAAAGATATTTAGATTAAGTTTTTCTTATACTTTATTGAAATAAACTAAATTGGAAGAATTAGAATTTTGAAACATGGAGGAAGAGAAGCATTTGTTTTCCTTTTGTACTGGGGATTGAACCCAGGGGCATTCTACCTTCTAGAATCACCCCCAGCCCTTTTTATTTTTATCTTTGAAACAGAGTCTTCCTAAGTTGTTGAGTGTCTCACTAAGTTGCTGAGGTTGGCCTTGAACCTCCTGTCTCAGCCTCCTAAGTACTGAGATTATAGGTGTGCACCACTGTACCCAGCTGGGAAGTACTTTTAAGAGTTACCTTAAGGTTTTTGGTATAGGAGATATTATATAGGTATATTTATATTATTTATATTATATAGGTATATTTAACCTCAAAGAGCAGGAGACTATCAGTCATTGGGGAGGTATAGACAAAGAGGTGGTAAAGGAACTCAAAGACTTTCCTCCAAATATTTTATGAGATTGACACATTCCATAAAAAGTAGAACTTGTTTGGAGGAGGGGGGCCCAGGAAGTATGATGACAGAGCCCCTACCCTTCCTTCACGTCCAGGAGTAACCTGAAATCTAGACTTTTCATATTGTAATCTATCTTTCGCCTTTCTTAACTTCTGAGGGCCCTGGATGAATATCTTTTCCCATTTCTTCCTCTCATGAACAATGCTTCTCTTTTCCCAAAAGCAGAACCTAGGATGTTATGACCCAGCTACACTATGAGTTAAAAATGAGTCTTTGTGAGCCAGCTTGAAAAGCAAACCACCGTTTATACCATTATTTCTTCCCAATTCTATATTCTAAATAATTAACAAAGAAATTAAATTTTGGGCCAAACATACTCATTATTCATTTACATTACAAATTCTTTCTGTGAAGTGGGTGTATATATGGATACATATATACATATACATACATACGTATATATTATATATATATATATATATATATATATATATATATATTCATAATCTGTTTCTATTAAGCAAAAACTTGGCCAAACATATCCAGGACTTATAACTTAGGCCATTCAGAGGTAAAGGAATAAATAAAATATAGTGATGGCATAACATTTTGTTTTTCATTACATTCACTCTTTATTGTATCAGGTAGGAATATTGATGCATGTGAAGATTTTTATTCGTTTTCTTTTTACCTCCTTCACTTGGGAAAATCTTGCTCTGAAGTCGAATGTGTGTTGAGGAGGAAACACAGGAAGATTGGACTTATTTTTATGGATCCTATAAGGAAGTTCTTAAAAGAAATCAGATCACATCGATGTCCTGGAGAGAGCAATGAGATTCGAGCCGGGAGCCACATTATCGCTCAGGACTCACTGTTTGCCAGTCTGGGTCATGTTTACCCCAGTGGTACACAGATGATGGGTTTTATGAACCACCAAGTGTTCTTAAAAAAGAAGATGGCAGCAACCTTGATTAGTTTATAGGTTGCTCAAAAAGGACAGTAAAAATTCCTATCATCTCCTACATTGCAATCTTCATAATATGAACACTTTGACAGAAAATAATAGTGCAAAAATTTAAAGAGATAAATTCAGCTTCACAAAAGTTCATACTAATTTAAAAATCTCTTATTTTACCAGAGACCAAAGAAAATTTGTCACAGGTTGTTGTTATTCTTCAGAATGACATACAGACAGCACTGTCTTTTTATTAGTGCATTTTAATTTTATAGAATGATGGATTTCACTGTGAGATATTCATACATGCATGTAACATACTTTGATCAAACCAATCCCTCATTACTCTCTCCTCCCCATCCTGGTCCCTTTTCTTTTCTCTAGTAGTCCCCCTTCATTTTCATGTTGCCTTTTTTTTTCTAGATTCCACAGATGAGGAAAAACATGAAATACATTTTTTTTCTGATTCAGGCTTATTTCACTTAACACGGTAATCTCCAGTTCCATCCATTTACCTTCAAATGACTTCATGTCATTCTTCTTTGTGGTTGAATAAATCTTCACTGTGTTTGTATACCATATATTCTTTATCCATTCATCCTTTGCTGTGCACCTAAGTTTGTTCTCTAACTTGACTATTGTGAATTATATTGCAATAAACATGGATGTGCAGGTATCTCCATAGTCTTTACTTTGGTTATATACCAAGGAGTGGTATAGAAGGATCATAAGGTAGTTTCAGTTTTGGCTTTTTGAGGAACTTTCATACTGATTTCCATTGTCACTATACTAATTTACATTCCCACCAACAGTGTATGTTTCCAAACATACACCCCCATGTCCTCATCAGTATGTATTATTTTTGTATTCTTAATGATAGTCATTCTGATTAGAGTCAGATGGAATCTCAGTGTAATTTGATTTGCTATCTTTAGCCCTATGGCTAAAGATGTTGAACATTTTTTCATATAATTATTGGCCATTTGTACTTCTTTTTTTGAGAAGTATCTGTTTAGTTTGTCTATTTATTGACTAGGTCATTTTTATGTTGTCTTTTGAGTTAATTATTTTTTCTGGATATTAATCCTCTGTAGGAAAAGTAGCCAGCAAAGATTTTCCTCACATTTTATAGGCTGTCTCTTCACTCTGCCAACCTTTCCTTTGCTGTGCAGGAACATTTTAATCTGATGTAGTCTTGGTTGTTGATTCTGCAATCATTTCCTAAGGTATTGGAATTCTGTTTAGGAAGAAAGTAATTGCCGATGCCTATGTCTTGAAAAGTTTCCCCTTTTTCTTCTAGTAGTTTCAAGCCTTACATTTAGGTGTTTAATCTATTTTGAGTTGATTTTTGTTTTAGGAATTTAGTTTCAATCTGCACTGTCTTAACCAGACTCCTCATTGGAAATTAAGGATTTTAAAGATGGATTTTGATTCTGAATTTGATTTTATGAAAACTTTGTAAAAGAACTATCTTGGTTTCTTATTTGTTACTTAACCAAATAAAATGCACAGTTCTTACCATGTCTTTTCTCACTTTAAGCACTGATAACTCTACAACAAAGTTTAGCATATCTGTCACCGAAGTTTCAGGCCTTAAGACCTTTGTGCATAATCAATAATTAGTTATTTATTATATGGGGTCAAACATACCTACCCTAATCTAAATATTTTCTATAAAGTTCAACATTGGGAAAATATGTCTTGTACTCTTTTCACTTCACTTCAAGAAAGTGTGCTGAAGAAAATAAAAAGGCAGCTGATATGATGTCATTGCCTCACATAAAAATCCTTGAATGGGTTGCTAGGATTTATTGAGCATTTTATTTGCAACACTCTCCTATTTAATCCTAACAATTCTCTAAGATGGATCATATCACATCTAATTTAATTTATGCCACAAGATATTAAAACAAGTCAAAAGATTCAAAGTTCGTGGTAAACCAAGATTCTAATTTTTGTCTATTGTCAAAACTATTTCTACTCCATGTCACTGTTTCCAAAATTCATACCATTGAGCTTTCTCTATCTTGCATTTATGTTTTTTGTTTATGCTGATTTCTTTCTCTATAATGGTTTACCTTCCACTACTTTTCCTACTAAAATTTTGTTACTTATTCCATTTCAAATGCCAAACCCTTCCTTCCTCCACAAGGAATGGGCATCCTCTGAGCCCTTGGTGCACTAAAACGAATATATTTTAATGTTCTCCTATATCTGTCTACCTCTTCCTAGCTGATGATAAGCACTCTGGAGAGTTAGTTGGTGGTATCAGCTTTACTCAAATAAAGTGTATGTGCTCAGTAACAATGGGATCATCTTGTATCCCTAAGAAATGTGAAAAGACATAGAAAAATGGAAAAATCTCCAAGGATCAAAGATAATGAAGTTAGTCATTTTATAGTTCCTATCCCTCAGACCACTTTTACAGATTTCCAGTGTCTATGTGGGAAGGCAACTTCTCCCCCACCATATACCTTCCTCAATCTCTTTTGCTCCTAAGGCTATTAGAAGTCTACCACCCCTTCATCAGAAAACTAGAAATGGAACCACCATATGACCCAGATATACTACTCCTTGGCATTTTACCAAAAGAATTAGTTAGAATACTATAGTAATACATGCACACCCATATTTATAGCAGCACAATTCACAATAACCAAATTATGAAACCAATTTAGGTGTCTGTCAACAGATAAATGGATTAAAATGTGATATATACATACAGTGGAGTTTTACTCAGATGTAAAGAAGAACAAAATTATGTCATTTGTAAGAAAATAGATGGAACTAGAGAACAGTATGCTAAGTGAAATAAGCCAGTTTCAGAAAGTCAAGGGCCATATATATTTTTTCTCATATGTGGAAACTAGAGAAAAAATGAGAAAAATAAAGAGATTTCATGATGATAAGAATAGAGGCCATTAGAATGATGAAAGGGGGTGGGGGAGGGTGGTGGAGAGGGAAAAAAGGAAGCTTGAGGCAGGAAAGAGACCAAATAATATTATGTTCATATATGAAGGTATCATTACCAAACTTACTAGTGGGGAGGAAGGAGGGAGGTAGTGGGATGGGGTATAGAGGTAAATACAACAAAAGACGTTGTATGCATATATAGATGTATTACTTTGAATCATACTGTTGTGTATAATTACATTACACCAATACAATTCTAAAAAAGTAAACTAAAAATAAAAAATATTTACCATTCACTGCAAAGGAAAGCCTCAATGATCAAGAATTAGCAGTATTTTTTAATCAAACATGAGATGTTTTCTACCTGACATTCATCAACATACAGAATGCTCCTGTGAGAAAACCTTCCAAGAGATCAGAAAAAGGGGCACACGTATTTTTCAGAATATGTGAGAGGCAGAAGTAGCTGGTCAAAAGAAAGTAACCAAATATTAAATATAAACCAAAGAAGTAAAACTGAGGGAATGATTTAGACTCACAAATGGAGAAAATAGGAACATTTGAAATCTGATACATGAATTGATGTAACCCTTTAATGAGCCTCTGCACAATTCATAAGTTTCATGGCAAGAGCTGGCCGCTGTTACACAGTCTTCTTTTGACTAATCATTTTAAAAAAAGATTTTAAGGTTGTATGAAGCAGTGTATATAACAGGAAAGCTTGATTTGAAGAACACTAGTGAGTAACATGCTAAAAGAGCTATATATATAATTACTGTAGATTAAAAATGAATTCTGTTATCACCATATCAAGAACATTTTCAACCAATTGAATCCTAGTCTGTCCTGTCCAGCTCTCTCGTGTTAAGTGGATAAATATATGGAATTATTAACAAAATGTAAGCATCTATAATCTATCATTTATTAAAATATTTCATGGATTCTGTTGAGTAGTATCCCCAATATGACATATAATATTAAAATATATATTTTAAATTATTTAAAAATATTTATTATATTAAAAAATATATATTTCCTTTATAATATTAAAAGGAAATATTATATTAGTCATATATATCTAAAAATGTTTTGTACACAGCTTCACTTAGACACATTTTGAATACCACATTGGCATCTGTGAATGGAAGATGTATTGAAGGGCTTTTTTTCTCCATAATTATGAAAAGCTTTCATAAAAATGAAAAATAATGTATTTTTCTGCCTCATTCATTAGAACTAGAAGTATTGAGGGAAGGATGCCATCATTCAGGAGTGGAAGTAGAGGAAGTAGAGGCAGGGCGTAGAGGAAGTAGAGGAAGTAGAGGAATTCCAGGAGTGGAAGTAGAGAAAAATGGCCAAGTATAGGATGGAGTAGATCCCAATTAACACAGGGGGAAGAGTCTTTGTTGTAATATTCAAGCAGGGTGTGGAAAAACTGCAAATAAGAGGCTGGAATTACATCATAAAAGTTGAAGTTTCCCATCTTCCCTATGACTCAGAACATGTTCTGAGAGGGGAGAGCATAAGGCTCTAAGGTCTGTCTCATACTCAACTTCCTGGAAACCTTGTCTCACTTCATTTGAGATCATTAAAATTCTCACTGTGAATGTTCACCACCAATGAACCAGTGTACAGAGGTTGTGGGTCTTTAAGGATTAGAGAGGAAAAAAAACAATAATTATAAAGAAGAAATTTGTTAAAAAGATACTCACTACTAAGAAATATAAACTAAATACAAATTATTTTCATATATTTGTAACAATTTATTTGAAGGATGGATTTCTAAGTTGCCAAGAAAAACAAAAATGCTAGAAAATATTTTAATAAATGAAATATGCATTGAAACACACTCATGTTGCTCATATGCTTCCCATAAATCTTTACCCCTGGGATAAATATCGGCCTGAAATAACACTCACTTGGCTCAGATTTTTATGAGTGTTAGACATTTCTCAAGTAGCCTTCATTTATTTTGAAAGCTGGAAGGTTGGTATAGCTTTTAAATGAGTTGAAATGTGATTTGATGAAGAAGGAAGTTCCCAACTTAACTACTGTCTATTTTGAATTTAATGGCTTCTTTTATTAATAACTTCCTGCATAGGCAGGTTCAATTGTTAAAAAAAAAAGGCTTGAGTTCCTAATTGGACAGTTAATCCTATTTTTTGCATGGCTAGTCAATTTAGTACAGTAGGAATCGGAGCAAGTGCTCACTAAGTGAATGAACTGAGGTACTTGCTTTCAGTCTTCTCTGTGCCCATCATGATGAGCTGAGAGGTTCCGACATGTCACCATCAGACCAGCCTATGGCTTGGAAGAATGGATTTGTGGGATAGTTGGAAAGTTGATTTTCTTCAAAGCATTCGAAAGGTAGTGAATACAATAACATCATCAGGGACATACTCCCTGCCTCCACCTCCTTTTTAGTTGCTTTTGAGAAAATTATTAGAATGATTTATACATTCTATAAATCATTGTTTAAACTTACGTGTGAACTGGGTTTTCAGATGACATCATGAGAAATAGTTTCTGCAGGTGGGAATGCTAACGAGTGGAGCAAGTTACATAAAGGAGAACGGGAAGTGATGGAGTCAATGCTGCTGGCTTCAGAACTTAACATCGGTCGGCCTCAGGGAGGCAACATCTCCAGGCAGAGGTCTTCTAGAAGATTCTTGCACTGAAGCTATATAACAAATGAAAGAAGTACTAGGGCACACTCTCAGGGGGTAAATGCCCATTCTTTGAGAATGTTGGAATCAGATGATTTATTCTAATGTTTACTCACATTCCTTAAAAGTCACCTATTATAGAAAACTTTGAAGTGGCCCTCATGTTCAGTAAAAAACATTTGATGGCAGTCCTCCCATCCATATTGAAGAGAGAGCTGCATCCTGGGTTGATGTGTGTGTGTGTGTGTGTGTGTGTGTGTGTGTGTGTGTGTTACTGGGGATTGAACCCAGGGGCATGCTACCTCTGAGCTACACCCCCATCCCTATTTTATTTTTTTATTTTGAAACAGAGTCTCGCTAAGTTGTGGAAGGCCTTGTTAAGTTGTTGAGGCTGACCACGAACCTGCAGTCCTCCTGTCTCAGCCTCCCAAGTACTGGGATTAAAATTGTGTGCCACCATGCCCAGTTCTGTGTCGACTTTTAAGGCTACAGGTTTATATGGTACTGGATTCAAGTGAGCACTAGGTAATTTAATGTCATTGTTGGGATAATAAGGGGCACAAAGATTTACCCCAAAATTTCTCTTCCTCATGGGTTGATTGAAATAAGACATACGTGCTGCCAGAGTTGGCCTAACACTCTGGACAGGCTCCTAGAATGGCTTCACTTCGAGTCATCTAATGGAGGTGTGACCCAGGCAGGGCGGCCAGCCACCCATGTGGCAAACTGAAGAAGGAAGACCCACAGGCTCCAGGTGCTAGGGGCTGGTTAAGGGCAGAGGGCCTACAGTGCCATTCCCTTTGTTCCTTATTCTGAACCTCCCTGTGCTTATCCTACAAGAGAGAAGCCAAGACTTACAACATGGTGGGAGCCTGTCCTGATGAGCATCGTTTAGTCACTGTAATGTTCTGCTTTAATTTCTTTGGTTCAATGTGGAGATCAGTGATAAACCAAGTGTGGGCTCTGGCAAAACTGGCTGTGGGTGGAGGGACTGCTTGTTCCTAGATCCCAAGGAGGTGAGGAACTCACTCCAGAACATACATCAACTAAGCCACGGAGAGGCATTCGGCTTAGTTCTTCAGTGGTCAGCTTGGTTGAGGAAGGAGGCAATGTGTTGACACACCCTCTATCAAAAGTCCTTATCACAGCACTTTAAGGAGAGGTGATTAGGCAATTTTAAATTAATCCATTCTGGAGACTGCTTAGCAGATAATACAAACAGTTATATCAAAATGTATAATTACAATGCACCAATAAATGAACATAAAAAGTTAAAAAAATTTTGCACAAATAATGGTAGCTAACATGTACTGTATGCTCCCTAAATACCAGGGATTGATATACTCACAGTTTAACAATGGAGGGAACTGAGAAGTTGGGAGGGTGTTCCATGTACAGCTAGTAAAATTTAAGCAGAGGCCTGAGCACTTCAACATGTCACCGTAGGGGACACTCCTGGAGCTAATAACAGGTGATAAATTATATTTTATGTTTGGTTTGGAAATACCAAAGTCTCAGAGATATATCTGAATTTCCTCTCCCTTACTTATAATAAATACCTTTTATTCTAACTTTTCAGATATTTCTAGCGTTTGACTTATCTTTCCTGTCTTGACTGTCATTATCCAAAGGCAGATCATATTAGTCCTCTTCTGGATTATTGCTATATGTTTCTAAGGGTCCTCCTCCTGGCACAACACCTGGCAGTTGTGAAACACTGAACAAATATTGACTATTATGACCCCAGAGCTTTTCATATATAGATCCTATCTCATATGTAGGAGTCTATACTGTGTTTTACATAAATTAGGCACTTGGTGTATGCTTAGGGAATTAACAAATATTTTTATAGCATAGTTAGCAAAATTAGCAAATATTTTTATAGCATAGTTCTCAAAGTCAGTTGCAAGCTAGGAATACAAATTAGCTAGTTTAGCTTTACAAGTTAAAGTGTCTTTGCTGTCTTTCCACCACAAAGAGTCTTGGCTTGGTAAAAACTAAAGGAAAGCTTTGACCATCTGGGAATCGAAACTGGATTCTTAGATTCAAAATCAGCACCCAAAACGGTCTTTCCTGTTGCTTGCATCTGTTTTAGAAATACTTACTGTCTTGGCTCTTAGATGTCTTGCAGCTTAAGAGCACAGGAGTGAGTTGGTAACTGTCTGGCCAAGGTTAGCTTTCTATGTTCAGAACAACTCAGCTCCAATCCATGGTGCCTTGAGAAAGATGCTGAAAGTGGGCAAGAAAAAGTCAATGCACAGTTGGCTGAGATCTGCCCAAAGGAGAAACAGGAAAGAAATAAAGAAAAGCTCACTACATAGGTGGGTATGTGCTAAAAGTACACTGTAGTCACTGAAAGACAGTTCCACAGGTAAATTATATGCATATAGGCACAGACTTTTAGACTGACCCACATAGAGGCTTAGAAATCTACTAACTCATTCTGAATTAGAAATTGGGCAAAAATGTCATTATCTGAACCTGATACTTTTATGCCTTTCTGGGGTGGCAGCAGAGATTCTGGAATAATGTATAAATAAATGGGCCTTCGAGAATCTTCTCCAAGGTCCCATAGATGACTACTGAAGCTATTTGCTTTTATGGTCAACGCATCAATTAAAAATTAAGTAAGCATTTGTAGCAAATAAACTGAATCAATACATTTAATAAATTGAATATTGAAAACTTAGTTTTGATCAATCGGAATAATTTGAGAAGGAGGGAGGAAGGGGGAGAACGTCCTTATGAAGGAGAATGAAAAAATAGAAAAAGGAGAGACACCAAGAAACCATTTTTAATGAGCATGTTGCTTTAGATGTATGAGAGTTAAAAAAAATCATTTTCTCACATCATAGATGGTTAAAGAAACTTCACCTGAGCCGTGTCTGTCAGGAGAATATCTGCGTGCACTAAGTAGTTTCTGGCGAGATAGGTCTAATGGTGAATGAGAAGACAGTGAGAGGAGCAGGACACTTGAAAGGTCCCGACAGCCTGTGGCTGATGGCTGATAGTGTTAGAATAGACTTATTATCAGCTTCTGTGCACCTTATCGGAACGAACATGCCTCTTTGAAAATTAAAGTATATGAAAAAGGACATCTTGTATTTCTTTGATAGTTTCCCCTAAAATGCACATTTAAAAAAAAAAAAGAGGAGAAACTCCTTATCATTTAAAGTACTTTTTCTACTTGATTAAGTTCTCTTTTCCCTTTTATGTTAGGGGGAGGGGGATGAAATATCCAGGGGTAGAGTCAAAGGCGCATTGTTGGTATTATTCAACACTAGTAGGAAAAAATCAGACCGGAGTATTTTAGATTTGAAACAAGGAGTTTCATAAACCAAAAGAAAAATACAAACAGCAGGGATTTTTTTAAGCTTTCTTTGTTTGTTCCTTTGTTAATATCTTGCTCTGCTAGGTTTACAAATCCTAAATAAATAGAAATTAGTGCTCCCTCCTTTGCAGTCCATTTGCTTTAGATGTTTGCCTTGAGGGACATTTGTGTATTCTGCTAATGGCTGCAGCGGAGTGCTGTCTCATTTTCATTCTGGAAAAAAAAAGGCCGTCACCATGGTTACAGTTTCATTTGCTAGAGAGAAACTGATGGCTGTTAGTGATCCCATCATAAGCAACTTCTGTCAGATTTCTTATCAAGTAGACATATTTTGACAAAGTGAAAGATAACACTGTAATAAGAGAACTGAGTTGCTACTCTATGTAATGAACCATTTAGCATTAAATGAAATGTGAAACCACATTTTAAAAACTGAAGGTGGGGAGAAAAAGTAATATTTATAATTTACACACACATACACACACACACAAAAGGAATATTCCACTGTAGAGTAATGATAGCTGGCTTTCTTTTTGTTGTCACAGTAACTCTAGCAGGATAATATTGATTTATAGTGGGGGTCTCAGCAAACCATCATGCAGCCACTCAGAGGTTGCACGGGAGGATATTAAGCCTTCACTTTGACTATTTACCTTAGTGGAGCCCAAGGCTATGCCAGGAGCCAAATACCAGGGTAGTGGGTCAAAATATTCTGATAAAAGACCTAGTAAACCAGTTAGCCTGTAACACACTATAAATCTGTTTTGTTCTGCAGAGGAAGTATTCTAGTCCCAGAGTAGATCATTCACAACAATGGAAGCACCTTGCTCATGTTTATGGGTCATGTGATATTTCCAAAGGATGGCCAAGATGACACCTTGATAGATCCATGGACAAGAGTGGAACCCCAAATTTTCCATCCAGGCTTCAGCAGCAGCACCAGGATAAGTCCACATAAAGAGGGTTGGGAGCAGAGAGTCAAATTAGAAGAAATACGAATTTCAAGCCAACAAGCAAAGCTCCAGGAAGTGCGATCTATTGGACCTGGACTACACAACTAATGAACACAGCTGGTGTCATTTTTCTAAATTTAAAAGTAGAGACTAATTTAATAGGGAAATCCCCAAGTAAAAAGTCCTAAATGTCTTTTCTTTTTCTGACTTTTACAATTTGACTATCTCAGCTTATAACATAAACCAAGCAATGATAGAGTGCCTATTTTATTTGAAAGGAAAAAAATGATGGCTCTCTTTCATGCAAGAGAAATGAATGGAGTGCCCATGTAATCACTAACCCTGCTGGCACAGGAGTAGGGGACCGTTTGTTACAAATACCTATTTGGAAGGTGTTTTCTAGAGTTTGGGTGTGGGAAACATGAGATATGGAGGTACTTCTAATATTTTTCTGCTTGTTGTTTATGCATGGTTCTTCCCTATAAATGAATTAAAATATATGAGGAAATGCAGTTTTGAAGTATATTTTCTTCCTTTTTAGCTTTATAGGAGGATTGCTTTATTTTCTTGATTTTATTTTATATTTCATTTCATCTTATCAATGAGGGTGATAATGTGATTAGGAAGTGTGAGCCTTGTCTAGAAGTAATCTGGATGGAATCTCTTTCTTAGTGAGCATGTGGTTTTCCATTTCAAACGTCAGTACCTATGACACCCACATAAGTGAGCAGATGAAACCCAAGGAAAATCATCAGGTTAGTGTGAAAAAGAAACTCACCAAATTAATAGCCAGTAATGGAAATCTACTATAGTTGAGGCCATCAACTGATAACCTTGTATTTTAGAAATCAATGTTTTTGGAATTTTTGTGTGTATGTGTGTGGTGCTGGAATCGGACCCTGGGCCTTGCACATGTGTGTGTGTGTGTGTGTGTGTGTGTGTGTGTGTGTGTGTGTGTGTTTTGATAATTTTGAAAGTATTGATCATTGCATTCTTCTCAAAATGTAATACTGGGAGAAGTTTACCAAGTCACACAGCATCTGTACCTTTTAAAACCCATTTTTCCACCTTTATAACTAATACTGCAGAGTGACAGTATGTCTAATGAACAAAATATAATTCCTTATTTGTGTTGCCAAGGGAACCTTAAAGCTCATGCATTTATTTTATGTGTAAGGTTTAAAGGAACATTTTTTTCCTAATCAGTCTAATTTAAAAAAGATGTCTCATTTTTTTACTCAGTGGCCGACTGAGAATGGGTATCATGGTTTCAAAGTTCATGTTATGTCAGATAGTCTATTACACAGAATAATACACAATTTTACTTTAATTCAAAGATTATAATACCTTAGATTTCTAGAGCACAAAAGAGATCAAATCACTTTATAAACATTATGTTACCGACAGCTCATTTATGTTTGCCTAACAAAATTGGAGCAAATACAGGATATACCACTCACAATATATAGTTTTCTATAGATTACAAAATACAGGTGTTTCTGATAAGTTGAACATAAATCCCAATTTTTCTGGTCAAATTTGATAAATTGGAAATTCTTTTTAAAGAAAGAATATTTTTAGTGGAAAAAGCTGCAGAAAATAGCAAGATGGTACATGAACAGGCTTTGTCCCAAGGACATCTGCTACTGGAATGGTTTCTGGGTAGAAGAGGAATTCCTGGAATAAATAATATTCAATTTAATATTTCTTTCAAATACAGATCTCTCTGCCAGCTCTCCACCCAAGACTGGCTGAGCTGAGAAGTGAGCCACCTGGAAAATAGAATAATCATGGTAACTATTAACCTTCAAAACACTCAGAAACCCTACTCCACAAAGTCCCTTGCTATGATTATTTTGAATTATAAAATAAACTTTTCAGTATATATTTGTATTCATAAAGAGAAAAGCAATACATTGTAAAGAGAAAACAAACATTTAAAGAGAAAATCTGTACTTTTTAAAAGATTCAAAGTTCAGACTTGTCAGATTAGCATAGAAGTTCCCATCAAACCCAATTAAGTTATGTTCCCCAAATGTTTATAGACTATATTTTAAGACAATTTTTGGTGTACTGAAAAATCCACCAGAAGGTACAAAGATTTTTGAAATACTCCCACATATGCACATCCTCCTCCACTATCAACATTCCCCACCAGAGTAGAACACTTGTCACAACTGATGAACCTACATGACACACTGTGATCACCAGAACTTGTGGCTTACATTAGGCTTCATTCTTGGTGTTTTACATCCTATGGGTTTGGACAAATAAATGATGACAAGTATCCACCATGATAGTATCATTTCGGGCAGTTTCACTGCCCTGGAAATCCCCTGTGCTCTATTTCTCTCCTCTTCTTAAACCCTTGGCAATCACTCATCTTTTTACTGTCTCCATGGTTTTGCCTTTTCCAGAATATCATTACCTTGGAATCATACATTACCTAACACTTTCAGATTAGCTTCTTTTGCTTAGTAATTTGCGTGAAAGTTTCTTCCCTGTCTTTATAGCTTGATAACTCATTTATTTTTTAGCATTGAATAACATTCCATTGTCTGGAAGTATAACAGTTTATCTGTTCACCTCCTGAAGGATATCTTGGGTGCTTACAAGTTTGGGTAATCATGAATAAAGTTGCTATAAACATTCACATAGAGGTTTTTGTGAGGGCATATGAATATGTTTTCAACTCCTTTGAGTAAATATCAAGGATCGCCATTGATGGATCATATGGTAAGAACATTTTAGTTTTGTAAGAAATGGCCAAACTATCTGCTAAAGTAGCTGTGCGGTTTGTACTCCCATCAGCGATTAGTGGAAGTTCTTGTTGCTCCACATCCTTGCTAGCATTTGGTGTTGTCAGGGTTCTGGATTTTGGCCAGTCTAATAGGTGTGTAGTGGTATATCATTGTTGTTTTAATTTGTATTTTCCTGGTGGTATATGATGTAGAGCATATTTTCACATGTTAATTCACCATCTGTACATCTTCTGTGGTGAAGTGTCTGGTAAATTAAATTCCCCAACTTTTAGGGCCAAAATAAAATCCTTTCTTATGCTAAAGTCTATTTTAATTACTTTTACAGACGTGTTTCTTCTATAAATTTTCACGGCAAATGTATAATATTTCTAATTATTAAAATACTATTTTAGAAGGAAATGCATTTTTGCATGTTTTAAACAACTGCTTTATAAATGAACTTTAAGAGCATGATCTGACTTTCAATCAGATAATTCTGAATTTACAAAGTTCTATAAATGCTACATAATATAGAAACTTTTACTACTTCATTTTGGGGTTTTTCTATAAAAACAGGTTTTCAAGATTACTATTTTTAATGTAGTGATAATAGGACCTTTTAGAACAAGAATAATACACTTCTGATATTTTCATTATAATTAAATCATTCCTTATTTTTTCTGCATATAAAAATATTTTAACGTAAAATACACGCAATTGTTTTGACTTGCTTTGATTTTGGTGGTTGAGGATTGAACCTAGGGCTGCCACTGAGCTACACATCTAGCCTCTTACATACAATTTTGCATTAACCTTTTACTAAGTGCTTAATGATCTGCTGCAATTAGATGTCATCATTTACTTAATCATTCCATATTGTTGGGAAATTGCATCATTTTTCTAGTTTTGCTATTGTAAATTTCTCTACCATTGGCACACTTCTGCATTTACGTTTTTATTTCTATTTGATGATTTTCATCTGAGAAATTTGGTAAGCGAGGTGGTAAAGAGAAAGCGAATGAATTTTCTTTCCATTTTATTTAAAATGTTTAATTTTTAAAATTTTATAGATTTTTAGATTTTCTTTTGCTATTGCATTTTCTTGACATTTGAAATTCACTACTATTGTAATCAGATAATATTTTAAAAATTATTTTATTAGTGCATTTCTATTATACATCTGAGTGAAGTTCAATGTGATAAAAACATACCAGCACACAGCTCTTGGTATATATTTTGTTCAAGCAGTTGCTAAAAAAATGTTTTCTGCCCTAGCTGATTTGTTTTAGTGAATACTTAATAGTATTAGGGCTTTAATATTTACAAATACTGCATAATTATTTCGGTGTTCCCCTGTATGGGCCACTCAAAAAGAATTACAAATCACTATATATCTAGTTATTAACAATAATAGACTTGTACCCATTTTTTGTAAGTAAATAATGCTGAAAACCACAGCTAAAAAAAAGAGGGGATCTCTTTAAAATGCTGTTTAAAATTTTAACCTAAGATGTCAGAAGCATCATCATTTAGAATCTCCAAGGATGGAAAACCAGGATTAAGGATTTAAACTGAACCTAAGTGCTTAGGAGAAAAAAGTTAATGGCACTATTGAACCCTGGAAGTGATTGATTCTTGGTCATATATATGCCCTCATTTTTTTTTCAAAAGAGCCATAAAAATTTATCATTCCAATGTGTAATAAAGTCCAAGAAAGTCTGTTAACAATTGCATGTTTTATCAAATATCTTAGCAAAATGAGTAATCTTCCATAGCACACAATGTCCCCCCACATAATATACTGTTCTAAAACAATGTACGCAGGAAGTAAGATTCAATTCCCATCAAATATTATTTTGTCAAGTCATAAGCTTCTGTCTGTTTATTATAATTATGGTGGTTGCTTTGCCAAAGAAAAACTTTATTCACATTTTCAAAGTATTGTGGAAATAGAAGATCAATGAGGAAAAGGGAATTTGGGGTTTTGGCAAATTATTTTTTTACTTTCAAACAGAAAAGAAATAGCTGGAAACCCATTTACCCAAATATAGCCATCTGAATTATTACTTTACAAAGGCCAAGATCTCTTTCAAATAGACTAGTCCTTAAACCACAATTCTCCAGCCAACAGAGAAGAACAGTCAACCCACTAGCATTTGCTTTTCTAAACCAACGTTTTGAATTCTGACTTCTCATCAGGGAAAATGAAATTGTATGTTCAAACCAAAAATTAGTCAGAAGCATCTGTGTCTTGCCCACTTTGACTTCTGGCTGAAATTGAGAAATTGTTTGATGAACCCCAGTTATTCTTCTTAATCCCTACATCATGATGAACAAGGGCTCCAGTTTTATTTAATATTGAGCAACTGCAGAAGCATATTTGAAAATTATCCTAATCAGCAAAGGTAAAATTGAGATAATCTGAAAGGACATGCATCCATAATATTTACTAAAAGCTTACTCACAAATTAAAAAAAGAGATAATAAAGAAAGATTATCCAAAGCATAAACCAAACCCTAGCTGGATTGAAAAGCCAAAGTATGAAAAAAAAACAAAGATATTAAAATAATGTCAGCAAGCAACAGAGCTTGGGAAAGATAGGAGATCCAATTGTATGAAAATAAAGCAGAGCTTTCCTCTTGTAAGGTTCAACTTTCTGTAAAATATCTGCAAAGTTCTTTGGTTTTAATATTAGTTCTACAGAATTGCATGAGCAAGTTAAATTCTCTTTGGATTTCACCTTTATCACTAAAAACAACTAAATGGAAGGAATCTTGATGCATTTTTCTTTGCCTTATGTTTTACATTATATTCTATGTGTCTATCATGGTAAAAAGTAGGGATTTTTATACAGTTTTCCATTCTTGAAAAGAATCATCACTGAAGCCACAAAAGAGACTGTAACTTCTAACTCCGAATCTCTCTCAAGATTGTAGAGTAAAATCCAATTTCATAGAGTCTTAGTTTTTGCCAAAATTACATTTAAAGTACAGTGACTTTAAATCAGGCCACCTTTCATCCTAGCTAAAAGGTGATCACTTTTCTCTTTAAAGTTGTACTTGCTACAGTCATAATGGAAAATTGTAGAATACTAAAATAGAAATGGAGTGGTATTAACAGATGTGATCTCATCAGGGTTCCATTTGTTAAAGAAAACATTGAATATTAATTAAAAGTTAATTAGAACTAATTGCCAATTAGAAAGAAAAAGTAATTTGAAGCTACCCACAGCCCTTCTATTATTATTACCTTTGAGAATCCTGCACACCCAAGGGCTGCCAAGCATGCTACCTTTCCTTTCTCTTTATCACTACTATGCCCCATCTTGTTACCACTAGCTTGCTGCATTAAACTATAGATTATGGTTCCCAAACACATAGTTGCACCTTTCACAGACTCTAGTCATGGAGCAAGAATTGAAAAAGCAGGAAAACAAATGTAATAGTTTTTAAGTAAAATTGAAGATGGCACATTGGCAAATGCGTGGGTCTGAATTGGTCTTGAGTATCTCCCACAAGTATCCCTCCTACTAGCCACAGTCTGATTTTCACTTGGGGTCCATGTCTCTTAAAAGGTTCACGTTCAGGCTTCTGTTTGGGGGAGCTATATCACCCAGAATCCATGTCTAACCCAGAATAGAACACATGCTGCTCACCCCAGTGAGTCACTTCAAGAATGAAGTGTAGAGATTTAATCTTAGGGCGTTTTTCTAGAGTTTCCATCCAAGAAGCTCATTCTTTCCTCACTGGGGTTGGAACTGAAAGGAAATGGGGTTGAAACTGGTGGCCATTTTTATATCAGGTAAAGCAGAGACCCAAGGGTGAGAGGGAAACAATAGAGAGCCCTCAGACCTCTCCATCAGAGCTGGCCAAGCCCGCACCCTGCCAATAATAATAACCTTTTCTCTTTTTCTTTCTTTCTTTCTTTCTTTCTTCTTTCTTTCTTTCGTTCTTTCTTTCTTTCTTTCTTTCCTTTCTTTCTTTCTCTTTCTTCCTTTCTTTCTTTCTTTCTTTCTCTCTCTCTCTCTCTCTCTCTCTCTCTTTCTTTCTTCTTTCTCTCTCTCTCTCTCCTTCCTTCCTTCCTTCATTCGTTTTCATTTTTTTTATGAAATTGGGTTGTGTTTCTAGTCACTTAAAACTGAGAAGTCCTACCTACACAATACTTTCTAGATATTCATAAAATAGACGCAGAAGAGAAAGCAATATATTAATATTTCCCTTAGAGTTTAGCAAGTTATAATCTTCCAAGAGAACGATTGCTTCCCCACTCATTCCTTGGTTTTACTTTTAAAATCTCAGGCTGACACTCTCAAGATGATGGTGAAATTGTTCCTATTTATTAGCAGCTGTACCAAGGGCCTAATCCAAGAATACATTTCCTATGCATTAGATCACTGATCCATAATAAATTTTCACTCACTCAAGACCTGAGTGGATTTAAATCATTGACCTAATAGAAATGACACTTTTTTTAAGGAAGGAAATTTCATGTATCAGAGAAATGACATTTTGTTTTGTTTGTCCAGTGAATGCTTTGGATTGAATTTCTTCCCTGCCTTGACTTTCAGGCCCTAGCTTGGAAACTGATTTTAATCTTCTGTATAGCAGGGAACTACTGAGAATAAGAAATCCACTAAAATTTTAATATTCTCCTAAGTAAAGGTGTAGTACAAGGTGGCAAACATGGATTTGCTTCTCTTAGTTTTTAGCTTTTATTTTAAAGCCCTTCACTGATTCGTTATAAGGATTCATATAACATCTTAGCATGCACTGTTAGAAGGTAAGTCATGATTCTGTAGACTGATCCGTTCATTTAGCTGATGCATCTATAAAATGAAGACACTGTTATTGTGTCTCACTGACATAACTCAAGTACCCTAACAATTTTAGTGCCATTTAAAGGCAAGAACTTGGAAATTCATTAGAAACCATGCTAAATATACCAATTCAATAATAATGCTGACTTGTCTTGCTCATATATGAGCTGTAATTTAGAAATCTTTACACAAAAACACAAGTATAGAAAACTTCTAAAATTTATATTTTTCAAGTATCAGACTTGTTTTATTTTTACCTTGAGATTCCAATATGTAAGTAGGGTAGTCCAGTAAAAGAAAAAAATGAGATTTTGCTTTTCCAAATATCTTTAGTTTAAATGCTGAACTGAGTTCATATATTTAAAAAGCTTGTTGTTTATTAGAAGTATTATTAGTCTTAGCCTTCAGGCAGTTCTCAGAAGGTTATACAATGAAATGAAAATTCACATTATAGAATCTGGAAGTTTCATTCTGACCTGAAAGCTCCATCAATGAAGTTTAAATGTGGCACAGAAAGGTTGCTCCGATTTTCAATACCTTAATAGTATTTTTGCCTTGAAGGCTGTAAGAAATATTTAATGTTTAACTTGTGATTCACAAAAGCAATGCACCCCCCCCAAGTTTCTATATATTTAACTTTGTGAGAATATTTCATAAGAAAAGTGGATAATCTAATTTCCAGATATAAAACTCTTTCTAATATGGTGCTCTTTAATTATGACTATTTTTATAGTTTGCTTCAAAGGCAGGTGGATGAGGGCATAAAAAGATTGACCAATCAGAATTCTAAAGGGACACTCCTGGAATTTAGAGAGAACATCCTTTTTTAAGAGATTTTTTTTCTAGATATTAGAAGCTTCTGGTTAATAAAAGATAATCTGAAATAAAAGATATCATCACATAAAAATAGTTAAAATGCACATTCACAGATTAGACAACAGATCTAAATTATTTAGGTCCTAAAAATTCCACCTACCTGATATGGCTACATTTGTGTGTTTTTAGGAAACAATTGGAAAATGCTCCATCCCTGAGAAGCAACTCAAATTCAGGGTATATTTCTATTTTCAGAAAAGGATTTGTTCAGTCAAATATGTCTCTTTAACATAAAACTGAAAACCAAATTTAACTTTTATATTTGAATTATCTCTGTGTGGGGAAGTCTTTGAGATTACCTCCTGATATTCTAGTATCTTGTTGTTACCACTTACACAGTTTGATTTCTTGTGTAACGTTAGCCTCAGATTATCCGTGCCAGGGAAAGGGAACAGTTACACACACAATGTGAAAATGGCAGATGACACTGGCGTCATTTATATTTATATCTGGAACACATTTTCTGCTGCCCTTTCCCCCCCAGAACATTTACCTTCCTAATTATATTTTACTCAGTCTGATCTTTAAATTAATTTGAATTCCCCGAGCTCCCAACTCACAGTGAGAAGAAGGAGAAATTTTCCTGAAGGGGAGGAGAAATTAGGTTAAATAATAATGATCCCTCGTATTCTATACCACTTCGGAGTTTGTAGTGTGATTTTGTTTATTTTCAGAGTTGGTCCCCACCATTAGTAGGTGGGATAGAGAACTACACACTCTAGTGAAAAATGGCGCCGGCCACACTCCAAGCTCCTCAGAAGAAACTGTCCGTGCTGCTTAACGGGAGCCCCGTGGGACAGGGACGAGGGGGTCTTTGTTCACTGATGCAAAGAAAACCCCAAGTGCCTCAGACTGTGATCTGATGGGGACCTGAATGCTCCAGTCCTGCAGAGAAGTCTGCCCAGCACCATCTTGCTCTGTCTCCTGTGGCCTGGTGGTGACCATGTCAGGTCCAGGCCCAGCCCACTCAGAGACCTGAGGGTGGGTGTGGGGGGAAGGGCACAATCAGGGTGAGGAAAGCCTATTTATTCTCATTAGAAAATAGAGAATTAATCAGTTACCCAGGCAGACCCAATCTGGAAGGAAAGCCAGCGAAAGGCCTAAAATGAATGTAACGCGGTGAACTTTCTTTTCCTTTTTAAAAATCATGCTCCTGAGAGAGGGGGAGGTGAGGACTAGCAGGTGGCTGCTATTTTTGTGACACCATCCACCACACACAGGCATATTCTTGAACTAGATTATAAGGTTATTGTGTTGGTAAACATTTAAAAAATATTATCAATACTAGGATTCTCAAACAAAGGTTATCCAGAACCTTGCAGTTCTGGTGTCTCTAGGCTGAATATAGTTACTCATAGTATATCTTTATTAATTTCTAATTATAAACAACTTCCAGAGTTTTAATAATACTTTATTTAACACCCTTAAAATTTATAATTGCCTGTTTGTTTTCTAGCTGTATAACACGTTAAGTCACTCACTGACTGCATAATGTTTTTAGCCTATAGCAGGTAGAAGTAACATGTTTGCTTTATTCTTAACCATGCTTTTCTGATATTTTCATTGAAAGATTTCACTTTTCTTAAAATTATTATTACTGGCAGGTCTTTTCCTATTTCAGTATTTTATATTCATTTTCTTTGTGTAATATTTTGTTTTCATGTAGAAGCAATGAATGTTGTAAAGCAATTTTATGATTAAATCCATTAAAGATGAAGAAAACAGTTCCATCACAATCAAATTATTATCATCTTTATAAATACATTGGTACACAAGCTCTGAAAATACATACTTGCATTTCTATTCTTTACCCCTCCCCCGATGTTGATAAAATCTGGGCTTTACAATAGCAAAGACATCTTCTGCTTTTAGCAAAAATGGATTAATCATATTGCAGCTATCTTCTACCTGTTCCTCCTAGAAAAGTAATGACATGCTAACAAAAAGGAGAAACATAGGTGCAGAGACGAAGGATTTATGGTTAGCTATGTTTTAAATAGAAGTGTATAATTTTCTCATGGATCTCAAACCTGGAGGATATAACATTTAGCTTATTCTGTGTTTCCAAATGTAAAGTCAAACAGCCAAAGATACAAATGAAGATAATTATACTTTTCATAAATTATTGGAAAAGCACACAATAACTTATTTTGCTGCTCTCATTTATAGCATCATTGCATCAAAATTAAACAATAGAGAAAAATGATCTGAGCTATATAAATTCTGTTATCAAAACAAAAGATTTTTTTTTACTCAATGTTCTCTTTCTACTGAAGCAAAATTTCCTTCCTCCTGGGAAAAGAGAGCTTGCAGGTAATTATAAAAGCATGTACTTTAGTTTTCATGTTACTATTGAAATTTTGTAAATCATGGATTCCCACTCAGGAAGATAAATTTGTTGTTTTTGAACACAGCTTTATATATCAATTCTTCCGTTCTGTTCTGATAGGGAACTGTATTACTCAGATGCATAGGTAGATGTGGTCTAATAAAAAAAATAATAATAACAGTGTACTTGTGAAAATACTACACAAAACATATTAGTCTGAGCAAGGGCTGAGGGGCTTCTAACCAACCAGCTGCTCTATTTGAAAACATGTTCATTTTATGTCTCATTAATTTATTTTATTTTTCATAGTTGCAAAGAGGATTCTTTGTGTCTTAATTATACATGAGGAGAAGAAAACATTCTAAAATCTATTCATCAGAAGATACTCATAAAATACAAGTGAGGCACACCCAAATGAACATCACATCTGATTCAAATAATTTACTAAAGATATCAGGAGGATTGGAAATATTCTCTTATGCCTTTGATTTTAAGTACTGCATTAAAGTCACCACGGTTTATAATTTTTCCACAGTGGAGAAGTCATTCTACAATTAATACTGCTTACTTATTATAATGAGTCATTGTTTACCATCTCAGGCTATTAGTTTAGCTTAGGATCTTGAGACTAAAAACACTATTTTTCGCAAAACACTTAAGGCAATCATAAGTCCATGGAAGCCTTCTGTATAACCTATTTTACTGACAAACAATTACATTTTAGATTGAAGAGGTGAAATGATTAAGAATATTTGACTTAGTTGCCATGACAGCATGCATTTTTCATCAGGCACAGTGTAATTACTACAATTTCAATGATGTAAAATCAAGAAAGATGATAACAAACAGCAGAACCGTGGAGATATTGCCATTGCAACCAGGTTGCCATAGCAACAGTGATAATAATCCCGGTGATAGATGTTTTCTCTTGCTCTTTCCATTTTGTACGGTTATAACATTCAGAGCCAGTTTTTACCACAGCTTTTTATAGTTTATTAGACTGTCAAAATAGTTTATGAGATGTTGTTGCAAAGGAAATGACTGAGTTCCACAGCCTAATAAAAATGCCAAATACTCTGTTTACATACTGCTCCAGCACTTAACAAACATTAAAAAATTGTATGAAAAATGATTTGATATTGTATCTGTATTAATCAATTTGCAAGGCATAAGCTTTGTCACTGAAGGTCAAATGAATAGTTTCCAAACACTACTTTTGAAGAGCCTTTTTAAAGTTTATATTTGACAGAGCATTGGCAACCCCCTCACCTGAATATGAGTGTCAACTACTCACAGGAAATACTTTGCACAAGTAAAAGATAAGTAGTTATAGAAAATTAAAGCCACGTTTGCTTCTCAAATAGTTTTGAGGAAATATTGAAGGTGTATGGCCAGAAGTATTCTATGTCAAGATTTTAAGACAATGATTTTGGAAGGTATAACCAAAAATAGGGGTGTTACTATAATGGGCTCAAAAATAAACACAGTGAATGTAAATAGTCTGATGGGAAAACATAGAAATACACACCACCACCTTACTACATAAAGTACACACAGACTGGGTAAAGAATATCATTTGGCAGAATAAGACAGCTGTGCCAATCATTCTCTGGAGTCTTACATCTTACACGAGCTGTTTTGCTTTTCATGAAAACACATGACAGAGAATGTACTTCAATACAGACCTACCATGGGTTTTGTCTGTAAGAAAAGGAACCCAAAGATGCCTGCATTCATACGAATCTGGAAGCTTTATAATTCATTGCAGTCATGTATTCATGAACAGACTGCAGAAAATTGAGTCAGACTTTAAAGTGGTGGGCCTTGCTTATATGCAGCAAACAGAAAGCACCGAATAGTTTCAAAGGTATGTGTGGTTGTGAGTTTACTGGCAGTTTTACCAAAAAGTATAAAGGGCATAAGAAGAATTTTCAATGATAAGCCTCTCTCTGTATCCATCCGTTTGCCCTCCACCAGTGTTTTCCACTGGGAAGACATTGGATCTGCTCAGATTAGTATATAGATAGAAAAAATTACATTAATGAAATTTAGGGCCAAATCCTAGACATAATAATACCTGTTATCAAAGCATTGGAAGACAAAGCAAAAGTCTTTAGAAGTTCCAAAGTGTTTCTTATTACTCCCATCTATTACTAGTCTACTACTTAACAGTTCTGTGTTTTTATTATTTGTCTTAAGTGGGTATGAACGGCTACTGCCTATGGATTTAGGAACAGGACTTTTAGGTCACTTCAGTTTCCTTGTATTAACAGGTAATAGGAAAGCTTTTCTGATATGTTACTGAGATGAATTTGTGCCTGTTGAATCTGATAGTGTTGTTCTGTTTGCCAGCAGCCCTCTCGCTGCTCCAGTCCCTGCAGCTGCCTAGGCCTCAAAGGGATGCCAGGAAATCCACCCTTGTGGTCCAGTTGCTAGAGTGGGGATGCAAAGAGATGAAGGCAAGATTTCATCCTCCCATCCACCAGAGAGGATTACAGACCAGACATCCTGAAATGTATTGCTCATTGTACACAAACTCTTTTAGGAAGCCATTTACTGAATTACAATTTTTTTAGCAACTTAAATAGTAAGTTCAAATAGTAAGTTCAAATAAGATTAAAAGTGCATACTACTTTTTACATTAAATATAATCCCAACACTATTTCTGGAAATAAATCAATTGATACATTTTACAATCATTGGCATCATAGTCATTAAATAATGGTCTCAGAAAACAGGTTCCTTTCTACAGCAAATAGTTACCAATGAGTTTATCACCAGGAGAGGTTACTTTTTGGTAGCCATATCCTCTACTTAAGGAAAATTAATATCCCTTAAATTTAGCATAATTAACACAATTCTAATTGTTCCAGTGGCTGTCTTTTGGTACCTTTCCTCTATTCCATAGCTTTCTGATAGTGACAAATGCTGTATATTTTCACTATGTGCCTAAATAATATCTGAACTCTAGCTATTTATTTCATCTGTTAATAACAAGCACTCATAGTAACTCCTTCCAAAAAGGAGTTGAGGAACTTAAAATATATACACAGATACTCAATATTCATTATATCAATAATAACAGAAAGATTAAAGGCCGGGAAAGAGAAAGAAAGTTGTAGCATGGCCTAAGATCGTGGCATGCTTAAACCCTCCAAGGAAAATTCTCACCATTGCTCACAGTCAAGTTAGTCTTTATTCCTTCCTTAAGAGAATGATCTTTATCTATAATCTTAAGAGAGTGTTCTTTCCCAGTAAGTAATACATGTTTCTTAACTTGAATTGCTTTGATATATGGTTATGCCATCATATGTAACTCCCAAAACTGCCCTGCTGGGATATTCGTTATTTACTATCTAAAGAGCAGCAACTCTAATCCTACAGCATTTGGATTAATTGTAAAAAAAAAAAAATCAATTTAACAGAGCAGTGAGTACCTGGTTTTAATACCTCAGAATGCTGTGTAAAAAAGGTCAGAGTATTTTATAGTTTTATTTCTACAATTATTCTCTGCTAAGAATTTTAGGTTTACACTTCATTTTTGATTGATTATACAAAATGTCCATAAAATGTACCCCAATTATTTTAAAATTGATTGTACTCCATTTTCTTAATAGTTCCCAACTGTGAGACTTCCATTTCCCTTACCATGGGTATTCTATTCTAGAGAAGCACAAGATCTTTATGCACATGCCAAAGTTATACACAATCCATTATATGTCCTAAGGCAGCTCAGTAGCTCAAGTTCAACCCCCTTGTCCCAAAACATGATTCCAACCAATAATATAGAGAATTGAAGTGTGTGCATTTGTGTGTGTGTCTGTGTGTGTGTGTGTGTGTGAGGGGGGGGGAGAATCTGTGTTTTCTGGAAAATATCCTCAATTTTCAATTTCTTACTACATTGGTCTTAGTTCTAACTGTATGACTCAGTGTGAACCACAGAAACTCAAAGAATTTCAATATCTTCATTTAAGATAAGATGGAAGATAATAGACATCTATCTATCTTATAGGATTTTCAAAGAGATGGGAGATAAGACTTAAGTGCTATGGAAGTTAGAAGTGTAATTTATAAGTATGAAGCTAACTAGTCAAAATAATACTGGACCTATCATTTTTATTTGTCAGTTGACACCCCCTTGTCTAATTTTACATATCACAGTGTATGTTGTCAAGTTCATAATGCTTGGTCCTAATGGACCTATGAAATCCTATGAAACCTGGTAATAAAACACCCAGCAGAAATGCAAGTCAACTAATCTTCAGCTATGGAAGAATTATTACAGTGTTATTGTAAGAAATGAATTGTGCTGAAGAATGTGAAGACAAGCAGCCTTTCCTTGGTAGTCTGAAGCAAAAATGCCAAGAATGGGTAATTGGGTAATTTGAGATGTATCTAATTAAGAGTCAGACTCAGTAATATTCCATAGCCTGGAAACTTGCAGGTTAGGTGATGGCCTGTTTTCTTTTCTTTCCTTCTTTATTATTTTTCACAATTTTTAAAATTTTAGATACTTTTTGCTTTTTTTAATTGCCACATAATAATTGTAAGCATTAATAGGATACAGTGTGTAATGATTAAATCAGGGTAATTAGTGTTTCCATTTATCAAACATTTGTTACTTTTTAGTTGGGAGTTTTAAAACTCCTCTCTTACAGTTCTTTATAAAATACATACTAAATTGTTATAAACTATAGCTACCTTAGTACAATGTAAAACACTAGAACTTATTCGTCTTAGGTAACTGTGTTCAATGTCTGTTATTTGGTACATGTATTTGACCTGCCTCTATCTATCCCTCTTCCCTCCCCCTTCCCTGCCTAAATCGTCTTCCCTATAATATGAAATCAACTATTTAGTGTCTACAAGTGAGAACATGTAATATTTGTCTTTCTGTGTTTGTCCTATTTCAATTAACATGATATCCTCCAGGTTGAACCATGTTACCACAATGAGAGGATTTCCTTTTATTTGTTTTGATACCTTGTTTTCTACTTCCTATCCCAAACATTTAAGTATCTGTTTATCACAGTGGTTTATCATCCCTTGCCTTGCTCCAGAACAAGCTTGAATATCCAACCTTTATTCTAATCATAAATGTGTGTCCCCATTCTGGTTTTCCTCCTGTCTCTAGCTGTCCCCATCCTTTGCTTGGGAGCATCTGCACTTATTACATCCCACACCCATCTGGAGAGATCCAGGTCTCATGCTGTAATTGATGCCCTGAGATGTCAGGTTTACTTATAACCTGTTTGCAGAAGAGAAATATCAATCAACTTAATCTAAAAATAAAAAATAGAATGATCAAATCTGCATTAGCTCATTTTATAGTCATTCTCAACCACAGAAGTTTTTTTCAAGATTTACAACAGTGTCAGAGCTTACAATGTTCACCTCCAAAGCAAAATCTTGCCCTTTTGGAACTGCAAAATAAAGATGTCTAGTCCTGCTATAACGCGAGGTAGACTACAGTGCCTTTATCGTCATTACACCCTTATTATAAGTAAAACTGAGATGACCACCACTTTTCTTGCTCTACTTTCAGCTCCTTCTCCATTTATTTTTCACATTCTCCATGCAGATAGAAGCTGAACAAACATTTAATCTTCTTCATGTAAGATCATTTGAAGTTTATTTTTCAGTTGAGTATCCCTTATCTGAAATGCTTAACACAGAAGTGTTTGGGGATTTCAGATTTTTTACTTTTGGAATATTTGCATAAACATAAGGAGATATTTTGGGATGGAACCCAAGTCTAAACATGAAATTCATTTATGTTTCATATATACCATATATACATAGCTTGAGGGTAATTTTATCAATATTTTTAGGGTATCGGTATTATGACTAGACCCTGTCACAAAAAGTCAGGTGTGGAATTTTCTTTTTTTTTTTTTTGTAGTACCGGGGATTGAACGCAGGGGCGTTCTACCTCCGCGCTACACCCCCAGCCCTATTTTTTATACTTTATTTTGAAACCAGGTCTCACGAAGTTGCAGAGGGCCTAAGTAGAAAGCGAGAGAGAGAGAGAGAGAGAGACAGAGAGAGAGAGAGAGAGAGAGAGCTGAGGCTGGACGCGAACCCGGATCCTCCGGTCTCCGCCTCCCAAAGTACTGGGATTACAAGCGTGCGCCACCACACCCGGCTTTAGGTGTGGAATTTTCTACTTCTGAATTATGTTGATGCTCAAAATTTTCAGTTTTTGGAGCATTTTAGATTTGGGATTTTTGTGGACTGGGGATTTTTTTGTTCAGCCTGAATTGATTATTTTTTTTTTTTTTTTGGTCAAAGCTTGGAATTCTTATAGTGAGGTTTCTCTGTAAATGGGATATGTTGTGTATCATGAACATCTCTGATAGCACCCAAAATATAACTTTTTAAATTAGCAAAGCCTTGGCTCTAAAGCAATATATTGTTTACATTGAAATCTGAATCTCAAGTGTCATAAAATTATCCTAAAAGTCATTTTAAGTAATTCAGAGAGAAAAATTGGCTATGTGGAAATCATCCTTTCTCCTTTCAGTATCCCCTCACTTCTCATCTGCTTAATATTCGCAGTGTGGATTTTGCTATAATTAAAAACATTTTTATAACATTCAGCAGTCTGTAACTCCTAAGAAAATAAGAGAAATTAAAAGTCAAGGTTTAACAATGACGGCTGAAGTTCCAGTCACTTCTGTCCGTCTGGGATTTTACAGTGGATATTTCTGTCTTGTACATTTCATCTTGTTATTTTTCCACCAACTGTTATTCCTTTTGCTCTCGTGGAGCTTTATCCTGGATCACAGTTTGGAGGAGATGTAGTCTTATAAGACAGAAAGTATTTCAAGATGCCAGCATATATCTTCTGTTTTCTAGATGAATATTTTAAGGAATTTTGGGAGCACCCGATCAGATTACTTCTTCCGAGTTATACAAGCAACTTTTATTTCCAGGCAGCTCCATAAAACTTTACATACTGTACTTCATGGCTCCTGTTTTCCTTGACACCTCATCTTTGGTTGTTATTGGTTTTGTATTATTTTTCTAGCCAGAAAATGCAAAGGAAATTGCAATGATTCATGCCATGGGAAAGCTTAGCCATAACACTAGCTATTCACTTCTTAGCATTCTCTGGCCTGTGAGCCAAGGGCACTTGATTAGATCATTCTATTAATTTAATGCCCATCTCATGTTTAAAGAAAAAATGTTTTAGCAATTAAAACAGAAGAAAATCAAAGACATAGTATTCAACTTCAAGTGTTTTCTTTGGCTCACTAAGCATCTTTGCCATTTTATTGGGTCCATTTCCAAGGAGAAGGAGACAATCTGAAATTTTGCTAGGAGGGAGTGCTAAAATGAGAAATCACATTGTTCTGAAAAATGCTCATAGACTTTTGGTGTGCACTGCTGAAACTCTGAGCTTTCCTCCTCCAAGGTCTGATAGGTTTCTAATCTCAGCTACATAGAAGTTCCTTCATGTCATGGAAGAATTAATGCACTTCCCCCAAGAAATCTAACTTACTCTAACATGATAACAGTGCCCGGTAAAAAAAACACTGAGGAATCTTAGATAACCATCTGTGCTTCTAGCTGTTCCTTTATAAAAAGATAAAAGTGGGACAGGATCAAACTTAGACACTCCATTCACTCACCATGACTCCCTGTGTTAAGGCTGTAATGAACACCTATCACTTTGACTTTTAAAATATATCGAGCTATTAGTAGTGATGGTAAGTTTTAGGTGCTATTTTATCATATTGATAAATTACAGTCTGTGATTATGAATAAATTATAGATTGTGATATCCTTAATTCTTCTCTTTCAATTTAGCATATAATCATGTCAATAAATTACGTGAAATGATTTTCTTAATAATCATGTCTTCCCTCCATCCGAATGCCACTGTCCTTCCTGATCTGTGTTCCCTGAAGTCTTGTGTTCCCTGAAGTCTTCCTGTCTCCATCCCCCCCACTAGCTGTTCTTCAACCAATTTACAATACCGAAATACAAAGTAATTTTCCAAATGACATCTAATCTCATCCCATTGCTTAGCATCTTTGAGAAATTCAGGCTTTCCCTCACCCTCCTCATTACTGGGCATTGAACCCATGGCCTTTTCAATGCTAAGGAAGCACTGTACTACAGAGCTACATCACAACCCTTTTAAATTTATTTTGTTTTTAGATAGGATCTCACTGAGTTTCCTAGACAAGCCTTGAACTTGAGATCCTCCTGCCTCAACCTTCCAAGTAGCTGGAATTATAGGTGTGCACCACTGTGTCTGGCTGAGAATCCAGGTTTTGTTTTAATTCTGATTTAGAAAGTCCCATATTTGGACTTCCAAGGTAGGAAGTACTGAGAAAGTGATAGAAAGCCCAGCATTTAAGCTGGTACACAGGATATAGCCTCAGTCAAGTCAATAAGTTCGAAATCCAAATTCTATAACTGAATCAAACTGAAGTGGGTATTGTATTGATTAAGATTTAAAATCTTCAATGTGGGGCCCCCAGACCAGTAGCCTCACCACTGTCTGGGGTCTTGTTGGAAATGCACACACAGCCCCACCTCAGACCCACAGAATTGGAAGTTATCAGATGAGGTCCCAACAATCTATGCTTTTGCAAGCCCTCCCTGTGGTTCTGATGCCCACTGAAGTCTGACAGCCTCCATCCTAGAAAAAGGGATTAGACTAAACCTGTAAATTGGATTCAGGGGCCCAGCTGTGGAGGGAGAAGTTCTGCCAAGTCTATAAAGGAGGAGCTTCATCCTGGGAGTACTCAATGCAGTGGTTCCTGTCTAGGCTGCACATTATAATCACCTGGGAAACTTAAAACTACTGGTGCTGAGACTTGACACAGGCTAATTACATCAGAAATTTGAGGGTGGGGCTCTGGCAGTGTGGTACTTCAAAGGTAGCCGGGGTGGTTATTATGTGTAGTCTGGGTTGGAAACTACTGTTTTAGGATGATCGGACTCCTCTTTTGGTCCTCCACTGCTGGGCTGAATAGATATGCTATACTCCCATTTCTAGGAATCCAACTACTATTGCTCAAAACCTGAGCCAATTTACCTAGCCACAGTTCCAGAGCCCAGTGGCTCAACTGCAGGGCCACTGGAATGCTCAGTGCCAAGGGCACCTTCCATCTGGCTCAAAGTGGCCGTCCTAGACAGCGCTCCTGATATGCTTGAACACACCCCTGTACCTCACCCTGTTCCCTGCTCCAGGCTGCTTCAAACAGGTGCTCATGCATCATGCCCAGGGAGATAAGCACCTCTAGAGTCATGCTTTACATTTTAACTCAGGCTGGAAAATATAAAGTAAGACCTTGCTTTGTGTCTCATGACATGACTCTCCTCCTCCTAAAGTTGTATTATACTGCTTCAATTCCTGAGTCATAAATCACTCCAAACTAATCTTTCATAGTTTGAAATTGCTTTTAGTATTAAAACAACAACAACAAAAAAGAGATTATCTTTCATGTCCTTCTACCAACCTCTTCTGACTCATGATAAATGTTGATGTATCAGAAAACGTGGCTATTAAGTTGATAATTAATTGATCTTTGAGCTTACATAACCACCATTGATACAGCATAACATTTTCTATGTTTAGCCATGAAATGAGTCAATTTGCACTATAAAAATTAAAGATTTTACAACGTGAAGTCATGGTCTTGGGCACCGCTAATGAAAGTGTGTTCCCCAGTCCAGTAGATCGACACCACTTGAGAGTACATAGGAAAATCAGAATGTCCTGCCCAACCCAGAATTATAGATGCAGAATTTAATCAGAATCTGTATTTTAACAAAATCCCATGTAATCTTGTTGCATATTAAGATCTGAGACGCATTAGTGCTGGTGATGCTGAAGAAATGGCTTCGAATTCATATTAGAGAACCAGTTTTACTTAGTAGCTATAAATCCTCCAAATATTTGGCATACTCATTAAAATTACAAATAAATTAGACATTTCTCCCTCATTTAATGGAAAATGAACTTGAAATTAGCATATGTGTGAGAAATCGTGGTTTCAGGAACCATACAGTGGTTCTCTGCCACAGAATTTACAACTCTCTGTTACACAGGAATATGGCATGCTGTGGATGCAGGGGCAGCCTTGGGACCAGGACAGATCAGGACAGGGGACTGCTGCTGCTAGTGCTGGGGGAATGGTCAGAACATTGGTGCACTCCAGAGTTTGGACTTCTTTGGTTCAGCTGTTCAACAAACATGACAGAGTGTTGACCGTATACTAGAAATGGTGTTAGCTGCTAGGAGTGTTTGTCTTCAGTGTGTTCACTGTCTAGATTTGGGAGACGGGCATGGCAACAATGACCATGCAGCTTGACTAAGTTCTATACTAAAGTCCAAAACTGGAGAAGAGAAAGCATAGTGAGGAATGCTTTCTCAGAAAGGGTAACAAGTGTCAATTCAAGTCCACAGAGGTGAGAGCAGCTGTATTCCAGAAGGGAAAAAGCATCACATGTCTATGGATTTTCTGTAGTTTCTGCAGAGCTGGAATGTTCTAGGTGAAATCCATAGTTAGGATTCTTAACGGAGTAGTATTTAAGGGAAAGTCTTTGGAGATCACTTGTTTAGAAAAGAAGTTCAAGGAGAGATATGAGGAGTTGAGATTCAGGCCACCGATGGAGAAATAAAACCTTGAAAAGAACAAGAATGCTTCTTTCTGTATCACTGGAGGTAAAGGGGTGTGATTAAGTTGGGATGAGGAGGACATTCAATTAAGAAGCCATGTTCTCAGAGGAGAGGAATGCAAATTCTCCTTCCAGAAAAGAGTGAGATAGGCTGGAGAAGGTAATAGAGGAAGACATTGTGCATCAGAATTGCTTTTTTTGGGGGGAGGGGTAACGTGATGCGGAATTTACAAGGGATATTTAAAAAGGAGGTGTTGAGGACCTAGCAGCAGCGACAGTTGTCTAGGTTGTGTGATTATGTATAACAATGCCAAGCAGTGCAGACAAACATATGTAGATACAGATGCCTCCATTTCCTGAAGGTTACTGGAGTGTGGAATTCAGGCAGTAGAAAGATAAAGGTGCAAAGATCTTGAAGATGTTGTCTAGAATAACTGACAGGATATACCACGTCCTTCTCAAATCCAAAGCACATTAGTATATGAACAATATGACCACACTATTTTATTCTGATTTAAACACACTTATAAGCCAGCAAAGTTAAATCCAAAAGCATCTCTCAAACTCTGAAAGAAGGTATTTATATGCTTATTGATCTTACAACAACAGAATAAGTATGGTCAAGCAATAAATAGTTCAAAGTCATTTTCCTACATGTATTATTACATTATATGCAAAATATATTAATATTATTACCTGTGCTACCTGGTGGAATAAAATAAAGTTTATTTCACGGAGAAATCTTTTCCATATTTGGAATCCATTGCTTACTATCTGGCCTTGATCTACAAAGCCATCTGAAGAAACTTTCCAGTGTGTTTAGCTAAATTCCTCCAGTTATAAGTTTCTCCCTAAAAGTAACTTTGGCACTTTGGAAGGCTCATTAAATCTTTCTGGGCCCTGGGGAACACTAAGGAAACTGCTACAATAATTTGCTCAATGGTGTCCTCAGGACTTGAAAAGTTCTTGTTCCTTTGCAAAAGAACTAACTTACTCTAAAAAAAAAAATTACTTCCTACCAGGATATGGCCAAGACCCTTTGTTTATTGTTCCAAGCAGAATTTCAGGGGGTTAAGTCAATTATTTGCTTTAGTCATTCCCTGTGATCTAAAAAAATATATATTTTTGATATATCAGAGCTTAAAAAAAAATCACCAACCTGGCTGTCCTTACTGGTAAGTCTGCCCATGGGGAGAATCGTCTACTTAAATGGTGTGAGGAACTTCGTCTCTGCCTTTAATTCCAAATGAGCTGTCCTGGAAATGCATCAGCTGTTTCTGTGAGGCCCAAAGAAGTTTTATAAACATTGCTCTAAGTTTAAGTGAAACTAGAACTATCTTCAAACTCTTAAATGACATAATCTAAATAAACGGAACTAACATCTCTGAAGGAATTTCCATTACAGTAATGGAAGAAGAGATGAAAAGCTACATTAAAAGTTATGTGATCTTGCTGTAGTGTTCTCGCAATGTTTGTATTTGTTCATTCTCCTTCTTTGCCATCTTGTACTATTTTTCAACCAAATAAAGTAAAGAATCAAGCTCGTGTGATTTTATGGACTGAGAAGTCCCCCTCCCCAAGAAAAACAGTTCTGTAGAAGTAGCTGTAAAATAAAAGACAAGAAGGAGCTGGACCTAAGAATTAAAAGTGGCAGTGGCATTTGTGTGCAGATCAAAATTAAAGTCATAAGGAGAAAATAAACAAAGGGCCCAGTACAGACCCCAGTCTTCTGCCTTGTTCTTGGCACTCTTTACAAAGGAAAGATTGGAATCTAGCCCTGTGTGGAGTCAATGAGACCCACAGGATAAAAATACAGGTTTGGGGATATACTGGCATGAACGGAAAGATGTCATAAAAACCTGGTGTAGACAATGTCCTTCTCATTCTTACACACATGCACACAGACCAGGGCTCAACTTGAATAGGCAAGTCAATTGGCGGATTCTAAAAATAACTTGCCAGATACCACAAAGTTATCTTCAGCAAAATAGCTTATGCTTGACTCATAGGACACTCGTGACTTTAGTATAAGTATGGGATTTTAGTGAAGGGAAACTGAAAAGATTGAAGAACTTGCTGATCTTGGCAGAACCAAGACCAGGGTTTCCTGTTTTGGGTAATTCTGGAACCCATGTTAATTCTACAGTACTGTGACATTTTGGGGGAATAGTCAATTTACTTTTGAGTATTTAGTATTACCCAGACTTTACAATCTCTTCTTTTGTAAATCTAAATTACCAGGGCTTACAGCTTCTAAAATCAGACACATTATCAAGTAAGTGCAGAAAACACTGAATCAAGTATGTTAGTCCCTTTGGGCTCCTCCAAGCTTTTAGTGTACTAAAGTGCCCTGCGACTCCCCAAAGTGTGGGCATGAGGGGGTTTTAGTTTTCCTCTGAAGGACATTTTATAGGGCTCATGGTCTAATACACTTTGTATTGTGCACCCACAAAATCTTGCTGGCCAATCAAGTCAGTTTCTTTACAATGAATTTGTATATCTCTTTCCTCGTCCGTTTGATGGCGATTTAAAGTTTAATTCTCATAGTTCAGGTTAAATCACCATAAGTACCAAGAACTATAAGCAGACTCATTCTTCTCCTCTGTGAGTATTAAAAACGTTTGTGGAGGCCTGAAATGTAAGGGCAGAAAACCAGAAGACTTCAAATTTTCTTACTCGCCTATCCCCTAGGGACCTGGGAAAAGTGAACTTATTTTTAACCCTTTCTCTACAGTTTTGAGGGTGTTGGGTCGACCCAGAGCAGACCTTCTCTTGTATCTTTCACACCCCTGGTCTTTAACTTCTCCCTCTGCTGCTCGAGTTTGTTTTTTTTGCTTGGTCTTCATAGATTCCTATTTCTTTTTTATCCTTCTCCCTCTTAGAGCATGCGTTTGAATTCTTTACAGAAAAGGATTGGGGAAGGCAAGTATTTCTGAAGGGTCTTCCTGGGGTCCCTCGGTTTCATTTAGAAGATGATTGGGAGCATCAACCTAGGAAAAAATTAAACTTTTGTTGAATTATGTGTACAAATAGTGATAGCACTTTCCAGGGCTGTGGGGAGATGCAATGAAGTGCACCTGGGTGTGCTAGGACCACTGGGTGATTTGGACCAGTTATTGACCTGTATGGGTTAGTTTCCCCAGCATCAAAACAAGGATAATGGAAATACCTACCTCATAGGGTCATTTTAAGTATTAAATAAGTCATCCGTGAAAGGGTTTAATCCTCAGTACTGAAAAAAAGGCACTTAGTGTCTAGTACACGGTAATTACAGAGTAAATATTACTTGCCCTATGTGTACAGCACCGCTCAATTCCACAGCAACTCCACCCACCAACAATGGAGCAAGAGTCAGTAAGTTCCTCATCCTGAAAGTCCTGCCAACTGAATGGGGCAGAAGAGGACTGGAAGACAATTCAGGCAAGTGCTGTATTCAGTAGAAGTAGTAAGGTATAGTTAAAAGGGATGACGGTTAAAAATTGTAACCCATAGAACCGACTTCCACTTTGTGGATTATATGTAAGATCTCACTGTATCTAGTTAAGTAACTACTTTAAGTAATTGTGAAAATCATTCCTGATAAATCTTTGCTTATTTCTCTGAATTTTCCTTTAGAATAAATTCCTAGAAATGAGATTGCTAGGCAGTAGGAGAAACTGAATCCAGTCTCACATTTTAAGATGTGCCTTATCTTAAAATGACCCAAAACAAACTTTAACTATAAATATAATTTGATTTTATTTGTTTGCTCTTCATCGACACTTTGGTTGAACATCTTTACATAGTGACTGGATATTTGCATTTCTTTTCCGAGTTACTTGATCATAGCATTTGCCTTTTTGTGTGTGTGTGTGGTACTGGGGATTGAACCCAGAAGCATTCTACTTCTCAGCTATACCCCCAGCCCTTTTTAATTTTTTAATTTGGAAACAGGGTTTTGTTAAGTTGCTGACAGCCTCACTAAATTGTTGAGGCTGGCTTTGAATCTGTGATCCTCCTGTCTCAGACTCCCAAGTACTGGGATTACAGGTGTGCACCTCCACGCCCAGCACACAACACACTTGCCTATTTTTAAACAAACAACTTATTTTTTTTTCTGAATGCTATTTAAGTTCTCTTGGAAAAAAAACTGTCATATATATTCAATTCTACAAAAGACTATTGATTAAAATATCATTCAATACATTAAGTAAGTGTAATATTCTAATAAGATAGTTTAGTACATGAAACTATTGAAATGACTAATCATATAGTAGATTTCTTAATATAATGTCCTCTCTTGATTCATCATAAACCCTACTTAATCATGTCTTTTTACTATTCAGTTTGTTTTGTGGAACTTGGAATTGAACCCAGGGGTTTTCTACCTTTGAGCTATGCCCCCAGCCCTTTAAATTTTTTATCTTGAAACTGGGTCTTTCTAGGTTGCTGAGAGTCTTACTTCTGCCAAGGCTGTTCTACATTGTTCCTGTCCCAGCCTCCCAAGTGCTGAGATTACAGGTGTGCTACACCACGCCAGGCACTATTCACGTGTTTAGCATGGGGATGGATTCAGTTTTCTACTTTAGTTTTTGTATATATTTTAATAAGTAGAATGTCCTGTATTTATCACTTTAACATTGTCCTGAAAGTTATAGTAGTAAAAAATAAGAATTATAAATATTTATACTTATATACTTTTATCTATATATACCTTAAAACAATAGACTTAAGAAAGCAATTCCAGTTCAGCATTTTTAAAGATAAGTCTATGAAAAGATATTTTTAATGTAACAAGATAGCAATATTCCATTGTTTTCTCAATTTTAGTTGATTCTTAAAATGAAAATAAAGAATTTAATATGAAATCATATATTTCATGAATACTTTCTCAATTATTAATACAAAGTTTTGCATATTTATCTAATAATTAAAATATCTCTCTTCAATTTGTATTTTTCTATATCTTTGTTTTCTCTGTATCTTATATAACACATTTATATTATCTGTTTAGTTTTCTGTTGTTTTCAAAGAAGATACCCCAGGATTTTCTCATCAATTATTCTTTTCTCTTTGTTCTAAATCACTAATTTTAGCATTACTAATTGCTCTCTCTTTCAATATTTTGATTTATTTATTTTTCTTTGTAATATATGAAGTTAACTAAATATTTTTTCTTAATTATCTCAATTCCAAACATCTTTAAGGGTATTTTTCTACTACTACATGTTTCTTTTAAGATTTTAATATGTACTTTTTTCACTGCTATTACTTTCTGATATTCTGTGAACACATGGCTAGGAAATTTTTAACCCTTTTATTATTAATTTTCTGTGGAACTCATTTCCTCATAGATTATGGCCTATACTTCTTTCTGCTTTGGGAAAATTTTCCTTTGTCTGAATCTAGTTTTATCTTATCTTTTAAGTACCAACATCTCCTGAAAGGAAGAGCATTTTAGTATTCATATATCACACATGTACACACATATGTATATATCAACATATATACATATATATATATACCCCTTATATATAATTTCATTAATTATGTTCTTCAGATTCTCTAAAATGATTTAAATTGTTTCCTTTCATCTGTCAAAGACGGAGAAATACTGTTACTATGTTTTGGTCAGTTAATCCTCACAAAGGCTTCTTTGGCTTTATGTATTTTGATAGTATGTTACTCATTTCAGGCAATAACTACAGATTTTATCATCTTTAATCAGTAAAATTACTCTCTTTATCCTGGTAAATGCTTTTGGCCTAAAATTCCACTTTGTTTGATGTTAATATAACCCACATGACCCTAGACTTCATTAGCCTGTGGGTACTAAGGATGCTCCATTAATATTAATATTCTCATTTGCTAGCTCATTAACCCCTACCTGTATAACAGTGGGACCTTGACCTCTACTTAGGAAGTCCCCAGGCAGTATCCAACATGGACTCTGGGATCTGTACTCTACTCTTCATCTCTACCAGCTGCTCTTTGAAGCCAGACTCTGGGCTATTGTCAACTTTTCCTACTGCTGCGGCTGCCACAGCTATGTATAGCTACCTCCAGGCCACAGAGACGCTCTGTTCTGGTGCATGACAGTGAGACTATGCTCTGTGAAAGCAGGCAGGAAGGTTTTCAGAGTAGTTCCCCATGAGCTTGCTTCACTGGAGAATCAATGAGACCCCTGTTCAAGTTAACATTCAGCCCTTCCTCAGAAGACACGTATTTGCAGAGATAATTGAGTGCAATTGCAAAACTTGGTGCAAATGTTCCTTGGTAAATTGCAAGCCTAATGTGAATACTGGTTTGCTGTGCTAGACCCTCTCTCCCCAGATGACTCTTCTGTAAGGGACCCACCTCCTTGAGATTTGGATTCATCTGCACTACCTTCTCTTAGATTTTGAAACTTTCCTTTTTAGAGTGCCCTTACTGTGCAAGGCATATTATAAATGATTTTACTTCAAATGTCATGACAACTGGATGACAGAGGAGGTCTTATTTTTCCCATTTTATTTTATTTTATTTTATTTTATTTTATTTTTTTGCGGTACCGGGGATTGAACCCAGGGGCATTCTACTTCAGAGCTACACCCCCAGTCCTGTTTTTTATTCTTTGTTTTGAAACAGGGTCTCACGAAGTTGTGGAGGGCCTCACTAAGTAGTTGAGAGAGAGAGAGAGAAAGCGCAGAGGCTGGCCGCCAACCTGGATCCTCCAGTCTCCGCCTCCCAAGTCCTGGGATTACAAGCGCGCGCCACCACGCCCAGCTATTTTTCCCATTTTACAGATGAGAAAACTGAAGACAGACAGGTTGAGTAACTTGCCCACATTCAAAGAGCTATGACCTTCGCTACCAGTCCTTCTTGGTACTACCTCAACTTTGGGTTCTTTATTTCATTCATATTACTGGTGGCTGAAATGAGTCATCAAGTACATTTTTCATGAAAAGCATTTCCAGTCATTCACTTTCTGAGTCTTTCAATAAATTTATTACACTATGTCTTTGCTATGGTTTTACTCATGAATGGCAATACTTAGATCACAATTTCTCTCATTAATCGGAGAACAGCATAACTTTAATACCATAGCATATAGGAAGCTATTGCATACAGAAAGTATAGCATAATGCATAAGAATGTATATAGAGGACCACCAAGGTGATTTCCTAAGATATGGATTCCTGGTGGGAGTCTGTATAATTCGGATGCAGATGGTTGTGGACCACATCTTGAAAATCACCATGTGATGGTTGGTATTACTATTTGGCATCAAGACTTTTGAATCCTCGCTCTTCTAATTTCTAGTTTTGAGACAATAAACAAGTTTTTTAACCTCTCTAAGACTGTTTACTCCTCTGTAGAATGTGATTAATGATAATATCTATGTCTTATAGTGGCCTTGAGGTTTAAATCAAATAGTGCCTATAAATACATAATATAGTTCTGGAAACAAAATAATTAGCTGAAAAATATTTGTTATTTTCATAGTAAATATTGTTACTAGTTGCCATCTCATTATCTACCTTAACATATTGCAAAAATAATGATTCAGCCTCCCATATTTTTCTTTTAAAATTTTCCTGATTTTTTTCTACTTATACACTAAGAAAGGTATATCTTCACATTTGACATTTTTAAAAATGAATATTCTAAAATATACATAGATACATACATCTTTTTGTTCTTTTCATTAATTTTTTCTGGTTCATAATATACCCAATGATGTATGTCTCTTTAGTTCAGAAAAGTTTCTTCTATTTTGTCTTTCAATGTATTTTCTCTCCTGACAATTTTTTAACTCTGTATTCTGGGAAAGTTTCAAAAGTATGCACATTATATTGCCAATTTGATGAAGGCAGTGTCAATCATATTTTTATTTCTAATTCCATTTAAATTATTTTATAGGGCTATTAATTTCTCCAGTTCTTTTACTAGATGACAGATCTTCTAAATTTTCAATCTGTTATCTCACTTGTTTTTCTTTGATAGAATTTATATTTTCTTGAATTTATTTAATATTTCAAAAGAACAGCAATTTAAAATTTATGTTTCCCATCTTGCTCTGGAGGAAACACAGAGATAGACTACACTTAGTGTTGCCTAAGTATAAAGTACAGATTTTTCAATTAAATGTCTAAGAATATGACAAAATCAGGAGAATCATATTAGAGACACGTGGAGATAGAAATATGGAATTTCCTGAGTTTTCGTTACCTGTAAGAAATTTACATAGAGCTGTCTAATAGAGTCTGAACACTCAGGTCTGGATATTAGTTAAGTTCTATCTAGAGATAAGTGTTTTAGATACTTACCTGAAATATTGTACACTTGATAGTAGGAGTGAAGGAAATCCACAGAGAGGAGCCATCGGGTGACATAAGACAGGGGCTGAGGGTGTAACACTGGAAACTAAGTTCATTCCAATGATGAGTTGAGGATGAAGATTGTCCATTGAGCCAGGAAAAAAATAATCTAAGACAGAGAAGAATTCAGGAGGCAGAAATGAATGAGAACCAGTCAGTGACGAATACTGCAGGGAACAAATAGTATAACAAGTTGGAGGAAAGCATTGGATTTAGAAACTAAACTGTGAGTGAGTGGATGTTGCTATAACATTACAATTAATTTTCTACTACAGAAAAGGTAGAAAATCAGCAGCAGGAGGATTAGGTTATGCCTTCAATAATTTTTTTCTACATAGAGAAGAAAAACAAAAATAGGGTAGGTTCACATTAAAGGTCAGGGGTCAGTAGGAACAAGGAAGCTGGAAGTAAAAATAGCATGAGAATCATTACTAGAGGGAAGTTGGTAGGATATGAGCAGGAATGGGGATGGAGACAGATGGAGATAGGCACTATTCTTGGACAAAGAAGACTTTCGAGCTTGGATAAAAGGGAAAAGTGCATGTGTGGACTCAGATTTGTTAGAGAACAGAGATAGAATGTTAGAAATGTCTGTGTGGACGTGTTTCAGAGGATTTAAACAAAATTATAGAAAGGTTGTATTAATTCCAGTGACATTGCTGGCATTAAAGAATATCAAAATGATCTGAGTGTTCATATTATACTGATAGTCATAAATTCTTAAATAGCAACTAATTCAATTTTCCCACAACATTTATTTGTTTTTTGACTTCTTGATGATTGCAATTTATATTGGAGTTAGATGGAATCTCAGCGTAATTTTGATTTGCATCTGATTGCTAATGATGTTGAACACTTTTTCATGTATTTATTGGCCATTTGTATCTCTTCTTTTGTGAAGTCTCTATTTAGTTCAATTGCCCATTTCTTGATTGGGTTTTTTTTTTAGTGTAAAGTCTTTTAAGTTCTTTGTATATTCTAGATATTATTCTTCTTCACTGTTGGTGGGACTGCAAATTAGTTCAGCCACTATGGAGATCAGTGTGAAGATTCCTCAGAAAACTGGGAACGGATCCACCATATGATCCAGCTATACCACTCTTTGATATCTTTCAGAAGGGACTGAAATCAGAGAACTACAGTAATATATGCATATCCATGTTCATAGCAGCACAATTCACAATAGACAAATTATGGAATCAAACTAGGTATCCATCATCAGATGAATGGATAAAAAAATTATGAGATATCCATACAATGGAATTCTACTCAGCAATAAAGAACAAGATTTTTTTTCATTTTCAGGAAAATGGAAGGACCTGGAGAACATTATGTTAAGTGAGATTAGCCAGTCACTGAAATTGAAGGGTCATATGTTTTCTCTAATATGCAGAAGCTAGGGAGTAATTGGGATACCAGAGGGATTCCAGATGATGGAGGAAAACTTCAGTAGAACCAGGGAGGTGGGTTGGGGGAAGGAGGGGAAGAGGGAAGATCAATGAAGGAATTACTACCACTGGCTTTATGTACATATGTGAGAATACCATTGTCAATCTTAGTACCCTCTTTGGGGAAGGGTAGGATGAGGAAGGAGCCAGGAGAAAACCCAAGTGCTGTGTGCATGTATGTCACTATCAATATGATTTACATTATGATGTGAGACTAATGCACCAATATAAGTATATTTTTAAAAAGCAACCAATCTTCACAGTTTTTTCAATTTAACTTTAATTATTTATTGTTTATTTGTTTATGTTATATTGGGGATTGAACCCAGGGCCATTCTATCTCTAAACTATACCCCCCAGCCCTTTTGTTTTGTTTTGAGACAAGGTCTCACTAGGTTGCTGAGAGTCTTGCTAAGTTGCTGAGCTGGTCTTGAACCTGTGATCCTTCTATCTCAGCCTCCTAAGTACTGGGATTACAGGTGCGCACCACTGTGTCCGGCTCTAATTTCATTCATCATCTAGGGTATACTGGCAAGTATTTGAGGAAAGATGTGTCAGAAAAGAGGAAAGGGAACTGGATCAATACAAAAAAGGGCTTCAGGTCCTGACTAATCAGAATCTGGGCTGGAGAGATGTTCCAGGCACCTACCTTGTCTATGGTGCTCTTCACCGGAAGCGCAGTCATGAGTTGCTTGCTTTGTGTTGTACCATCTCCATCATCTAGGTGGCCAGCAGGTAAGGAATATGTACCCAAAGGCAGCCATCCATGGATGGGACTACAATCTGTGCCCAGCATGAAAACTACCCAAGAATGGTGTCTCCATTTGTTGCAATGTAGCTAACCTACTTTTTGTGAAAGGCAGATGATGTAGTAGGATGAGCATTATAAAAAAACACACAAACTATAGTACATAGCCTTAAGATGACACTTCAAAAGGAAAGCAAAATTAAACAAAACAAAAAAAGGAGGGATTAGTTGGTGGGTGTCAAATATAAAGAAAGAAATATAAGAAAAAGAATGAATAAATTTGAAAAAATCCACTTGGAGTAGCTAACTCCCAAGTACAAATAAAAAATTGGCAGTTCTTAACTGTTTCTAGTAGAAAATTAAATGTAAGTTTACATCTACAATTTTCTTCATAATAGTTTGTAAGACTCTTGAGAGTAAAGACCATATAATATTACATATTACACACACACACACACGTATAAAACAGTTTTCTATACTAGTTAAACATATAGCAATTTTCAATACTAGTTCTTTTTACTAGCAAAAGTAAAGCATCACAAAACAATGTAGCATTATTTCTTATATATCAAAATTGAGGGCTAATATTAAGATTGGGGTGGCAGATTTGCTTAGTTTCTAAAAGAAATTTAGACTTGGAAATATTTTACTTCTTTCAAAAAATTTGCTTCTTTTCAAAAATTCTATGTGCAAAATAAAAAAGGATAACCACTATGAGTTATCCTTGATGTCATAAGTATCTTGCTGAAGTGTACTGAGCTTGAGGTTGGGCAGATGATAAAGACCAAGGACTCCATTGCAAAGATTCTGTTAAAAATAATAATAGCAATAATAACTACTATAGTAATAGCAATCACTGGTCCAACTCCTGCCATTTCATCTAGCACTTTGTTAAGATTTTATTATAGCTAATGTGGATATCATAATAGTTGCAATATGAAGTTGTTACAATTATCATAAAACATATATTTAGTGAGTAATATTACATCTACATTAAAGGTTGGAAAACTGAAGCTCGGAGATATTGTAGGTTATGTGAGTTCCCATACTTACCTAAGTGTTGTTCCATGGATTTGAATATAAAAATTCATATTTTTCTTCTATACCATCTGTCTGACACATATGACTTTAGATCAATTAATAAGGGGCACTTAGTTTTCTGGAAATGAGTGCCTACATTTTTAAAAGTGCCAATGTAATATCTATAGTCTGTTTCCAGGAGCACAATCATGCCATTTTAAGGGAACCCTTTTCAAAGATAATTATTGTTTTCAAATTATTTATTCTATATGTACTAAAACTCTAAGGCTAAGAAATTGACCAGTCATTTAACTTTTGTGATTAATGTAAGAGCCTATATATTTAGTACAAAGTAAACACTACAAAATAAGAGATTAATTATCATATATAAATGCATAATTGCATGAAAAATTTAAATTTTTGTACATTGATTTTCACTGAGTTATATTTAACATATTTTAAAACAGCTTGGAAGTTTGAAATATGTATTTATTTGTATGCAAGACTAAATGTCAGACTACAACACCATTTCATTTGTTGATACTGCTAACATATACTATATATTTTGTAAAAATCAATTTAATTATATGCCAAACATCATGAGAAAATTATATTTTGTAAAAACACTTTAAGACAATTACAGCTCAATTTTGCTTTTCTCGAATGACACATAGCAGAACTGCCCCACTCCCCCTCCTTGCCAATAACATCCTAAACTCAGAAAGTACCAGGAGATTAGATTATAAATTCTAATATTTCTTGCTATAATAAAATTTTAATGCCATTACCAAAGAATAACATTCAGCCCTCTGGTAATTATTAAATTAGGCCCTAAATGTTTTATAGCATGTGTGAACTTAGAATAGAATCTGCAGTATGAGAAAAATCTGGAAAGAGCTATCTATTCTAACATTACTTAGCACCACTACTACCATCTGATGAAGGGCTTGACCATCCTCAACTTGAATACAGCCAAGCTCATGGAACTCACTACCTATCATGACATCCTCTTGGGTTGTCTTGTCCCACATCCTTCAACTATTTCTCTAGACCTTGACACTCTTACCCCCTTGATCACTCTCCCCCAGAAAAGCTTCAATTACCAGAGGTCTCTGGATGATGGAAAAGAAGGCTGAATTCATCCTCACTACCCTAGACTTTTGTTCAGAATATCTTTAGGGTGAATAGATTTAACATCTATAATTTTGACTAATTCAGAGCAAATTCAAAGGCCCATGACATGCTTTTGAATACTCATGTGATAAGTAATTTTGGCAATTGAAAAATTTGAATTGCATGGGTTGTGAGGCTTCTGTACAAATGCAAATAAGATGTGGGGTAAGAGGGAGTGCATGAGTAAACCTCAACTGTCCACAACTAAAGCTCCTTTGATTCCGTGACCCTCGACGTGTGTATATACTAATGTGTGTGTGTGTGAAAATTGACCACAAAAATAAATAACTGCAAATACTATATTGGAAATAAGATAGCATTACATAAAAAATAAACTCCAGGAATGGCATAATGACAGTCACAAGAAAATATTTTGATAGTTCAGTCTTTAAATTAACCTGATGTATGACATGCATGAGCCTACCATTTATACTTGACATACATTTTTAAAAGACAATTAATAAAAGTATCAATGATCATTCAACTGGTGTAAATTTTTCTCACCTAATAATAAATAAAAATTCATCAATAAGTAATTAACTTCTGGGTTGATGATCTGTTCAACAAATGCAGGACTCCATGCTGAATTGTGATTTGGGAAATGGTCAAGAGATTTAAACATTTCTGCCTATAGAAACGTGTGGGTTCAGGAAGGTCTGAAGATATGTCCTTCATGAATATCAAATATTGGCAGAATTTCTTATGAAGTAGACTTAGATAAGATTGATAATAGACTAAGATAAGATTGTGTAGTCATATAACCAGCAACTGAAAGTAAAGGCTGTCAATAAGAGCATTGCAAAACCCTTCAGCATTGGACCCTGCTGTGGGCTGGATAAAGACCCCCCAAAGATATTAGGTCTGAATATATAAAGTCTTAGAGCTCAATAATACAATTACAAATAACCTAATTAAAATGGCCAAATGATGTCTCATATGATAATCCAATTCAATTTAGTCAATTTAGTAAAAAATAAACAAAATGGTCAAATGATTAAAATAGATATTTCCCAAAGAAGTTGTATGCATGATCAATAAACACATGAAAAGATGCTCAACATAATTAGTAATCAGGGAAATGCAAATCAAAATAACAGTCAAGATAGCCCTTCATGTATACTGAAATGGCTAGAGTCAAAAAGTCAGGAAACAGCCGGGCGTGGCGGCGCACGCTTGTAATCCCAGTACTTTGGGAGGCGGAGACCGGAGGATCGGGGTTCGCGGCCAACCTCAGCTCACGTGTGCCGCGGGCGCGCGATCTCTTTCTCTCCTCTCTCCTCTCTCTCCTCTCTCTCTCTCTCTCTTTCTCTCTCTCTCTCTGTCTCTCTCTCTCTACCTAGTGAGGCCCTCTGCAACTTCGTGAG